>JAHQCQ010016505.1:0-11263 GCA_023539305.1 Ilex asprella | reverse complement strand
GATAAATACTCAACCCAATGGGTACCTATTTGTAATCCATATTAACCTGCTTAATTAAAATAAATCATATTACTCAACCCATTAAAAACCCAAATTAATTAATATAGGTACCCAACTCATTTATTTATGGGTGGGTTGGGCAAATTAATGGGTAATGGGTTAAAATTGTCACCCCTAACCTCACATACCGTTAAGTAACTTTTAGTTTTGTTTTTTTTTAATTGATGGATTATTTATCGTAAATTATAGTAAAATCTATTATATACAAGTTGGTTCTTCACTTATTAATATTAGATGATATTTCGAGAATAAAAATGAATGAAAAAAAGTGTTATAGTTTTTGGTATGTTTATAAATAGAATTTGCGCCCAACGTAACATTTAATTCCTTTTATTATAAATTTGATTTAATTTTCTAACTTATTAATATAACATTTGACTTTAAAAAAATTCCAATATGTGTGTGTTACCATATAAGAACAAGGCCTGAAATAAAAATTGTATTGAATCAGAAATTAATCAAAAATTAAATGATTTAAGTTATGATAAAAAAAAAATATATGGAGATAAAATTCGATATGTTAACTATCTTATTAAATAGATGTCAGGGGGGAATGTTTATTTGGTGTAGAAAATTTATTATGATCACAACATCCATATCTGCCAATCTAAGAAATTAATCAGATTTCAATATTTGATAGCTACTCCTAGGTGACAACTTCAAGGCTCTTCTTATTCGTTATTATAATTTTCAACTTTCATCTGCCTAACAAAGTCGCTTCTTTATCATCGTTTCTTGTCTTGGTCCTCTAATCCCTATCTGGTGCAATACTTAACTAGATTTCTTATTTGTTTTCATACAATACTGGTCATGATTTCTAATCTTATTCAAGGATTGACCCAAGAGTGATACAATTTATATTCCAAAAATCAAGGTTTTTCAATATTTTTTTCTGCAACCCTTTTAGTTGTTTCACATAGACCTCTTCTTGAAGGAATCTATTTAAAAATATACTTTGTACATCTATTTGATATAATTTTAATTTCATGTGACAAGTGATAGCAAAGAGTAATCTCACGAATTCAAGCCTAACTGCCTAATTATCAATGTAACAATCCCATCAAAATCTATTCTGCAACTTGGGTTTATCCTTGTGTAACTACCCTAATTTTGTTTCAATTAGTCCAACAGAATATAATAGATTTGAAATAATTGTAAGTGATGAGCCCAAATTTAATTGGGCCAAACCCAATAAGTCAAGCAAGCCCAAATCAGATAAAAGGTAACCCAAGCCTGCTTTATCAATCCGACCCAATCGAAGACCCAATGAGTCCGGGGAGATAAGAGCACGTGGAAGAGAGATTATCGAGATATGCATTCATGAAGTTCAATCCTACCTTAATTGTACTTACCAAAGAAGTAGTGCCCTCTCCCTCACGTCACTGTCTCACCAAACCTATAAATTGTAAGCCCTCTCCACATGAGAGGACATACCTTGGTATCTCACGAAAACCTCTCTACACACATAATTTTTCTCTCCTAGCTATTATACTTCTCTCAGAGCCTTCTCTCCATTCATCAATATCAATAAAGAGCGATCAGCCACCGTTGTTGTTTTCAAGAGTGAAGTAGATTACCTGGACTGAACCACTATATACCTGTGTGTTGACTCATTATTTACTGTTTTTCCATTAATTGTTTTATTTATTGTTCATTAATCATACCTCTTCACATACTTGATTGTTGATCTTACACGAAACCAATTTGTGCATCATGAGTTTGTCGTCGTCTGTGGGAACGACTAAGTTTTCTACTCTCTTCTAATCCATGAAAATTACGACCAGATCGATGAGTCAACAAGCGGGAGACAACATCCCAGCTCCCCGGGAGGAGGTATCGCCTCCCCTCGCACCCTCGGAACCATCTGCCACGACGACTCCCATCGTCGGACAGTAGCTTTTACAGACTATGCAACTACTGGTAAACCAAAACCAGCAAATCGTTCAGATGATGCTCACCCAGGGAGGTGTCGTCCCTCAGCCTGTAGGAGGAGCCCCACTCCCTCCAACGGAAGAAGTCCAGCAGCCTATACCCTCTGGGTGCCAGCCAACCCCCCACCATGGGGCTCCTTACCAGAATGTCCTCAAGCAACACCAGGGTCTTTCTCACCCAGTAGTCCCTCCTTAGGGCGCAGGGAGCTCACATTTTCCTCCTCCTAATGTACCTGCGTAGGAGGACGAGGGAGAAAGTTAGTATGCCGATTATGGAACCCAGTACAACCAACCAACGGAGGACATCCCCAACCAATGGGACGAGAAGATCAGAGAAGTGCAAAACTAACTTGGTGATGCTTTCAAAGCCATCAAGGCACAAGCACCGGAGACTTTAGACTACCTGGTAAAGCGCACTGATACTCTGTTCGTTGCAGATATTGTAAATTATCCCTTACTCTCGAAGTTCAAGATGTTTACCATTGAGATCTTCGATGATACCAAAGCCCCCTGGATCACCTAGATACCTACAAATCTCTCATGCAAATCGATAACATTCCTGACGAGATCACGTGTAGAGTCTTCCCCACCACCTTGAAGGGGTCTGCTTGTCAATGGTTCGCAAAGATCAAACCCTCCTCAATTCACTCCTTCACAGAGTTAAGCAAGTCTTTGTCTCCCACTTTATTAGAGGAAGCCGACATAAAAAGCATGTTACCCACCTGCTTACCATCAAGCAGGCCAGAGATGAAAGCCTTATGAACTACCTCATTCATTTCAACGAGGAGTCTTTCTAGATCGAAGAGCCAAACGATAAGGTAGCCCTGACCGCCTTTATTGCTGGTCTACGCTCCTCTAGCTTTATGGTCTCCATCCTCAAGAAGTCGCCCTCCAGCATGCCCAAATTGCTATCAAGGGCACATAAGTACATGAATGCTGAGGACGTCACCAAAGTCCATCAAGGTGAGTCCTCCCGAGGAGGGGAGAAAAGGAAGGACACCTTTAAAGACAAGCGAGAAACGGAGAACAAGAGGAAGAAAATCAAGAGAGTCTCTGTCAAGGACCGTCTCAGTCTAGTGCCTTCGAGAGAACAGCAGCCTTTCACGCCACTCAACACCTCGGTGGAGCACATCTTATTCTAGATATAGGATGACCCCACACTCCGCTGGCCAGGAAAGATGAAGTCTGACTCAAAGCGTCGAAATCTCAGCAAGTACTATCGCTTCCACTTCGACCACGGTCACGACACAGACGACTGCTTCTAGTTAAAAAGGCAGATCGAGGATCTTATTCAGCATGGACAGCTTAGATAGTGTGTTGCAGGCTGAGGACCAGCTCCACCACATGAGGATCGAGAGCGCTAGCAGCACCTCGGAGAGATCTAGACTATCACCGGAGAGTTCAGAGGAGGAGATGACTCCAACTCTGCCAGAAAGGCACATGACTCTGGCAAAGTCACATGACTCTCGCCCAAAAAAGACACCCCGACATGGGGAAGAAGAGGTCATTACCTTCTTAGACAGAGACCTCAAGGGGATCCAAGTCCCTCATGATGATCCCCTGGTCCTGACCCTGATGGTGGCCAACTACCAAGTTAAGACGATCCTACTTGACAGTGGCAACTCAGCCAATATTCTATTTATAATAGCCTATAATAGCCTTCATCTAGACAGGGAGAGATTACAGCCTGTCGAGACTCATTTGGTTAGTTCCTCTGGAGAAAGGGTTTATTCCTTGAGGTCCATCACCCAGCTAGTCACAGCAGAAACTGCACCGAGGAGCTCCACCATCATGGTAAATTTTATCGCACTTGGCTGTGTTTTTGCTTATAATATAATTATTGGACAACCTACCCTCAACACCTTAAGGGGTAGTACCGTCTACCTACCACATTGTACTCCGTTTTCCAACCTCCAGTTGGATTGGAGAAATCCGAGGAGACCAGGTCTCCACTCAAGAGTGCTACGTGACCTCTATGAGGGCCAAGAGGCCACACGAGACTCTCCAAGTTGATGTACTTGACCTGAGGGATGACAGCACCTTGGAGATAGGTGATCCAGCAAAAGAACTTTGACCCATAGCAGTGGATAATACCCTTCCATAGAGGAAAGTTTATATAGGCACCTCACTCTCCTAGGTGTAGGCAACCGCCCTAATAGACTTCCTTAGGCGAAACACATATGTCTTTGCCTTGTCCCATGAAGACCTGGAGGGCATCGACCCCTAAGTGGCCTTCCACCGACTCAACGTCGATCCCAAGTACAAGCCTTTCCGCCAGAAGTTGAGGAATGTAAGTACTAAAAAGGGGCAGGCCATGGAGAAGGAAGTAGATAAGTTGTTGACTAATGGGTCAGTGAGACAGGTAGCCTATCCAGAAGAATATCTTACCCGCGTGGTTCCTGAAGTTGCACAACGTGCCTGAACCACCACCTGCATTGCCCTGTGGATTCAAGTCACCACTGTCGCCCGGGTCGCCCGAGACGCATAGCGCACTGCCGCCAGCGCCACCTAGAGTAGAGGCCTCAGCACTTTGGGCGTTGCCAAACTCCCCCTCTCTCCACTCACCATCAGGGCCATCCCCTAAAGCACCAAAGAAGACACCAATGCTTCTGAAACAGGCTCCACCATCGTCTGGCCTGCAACTGGCATCGCTTAGCACGCTGCTAGCGTCGCCCAGTGCGTGACAGGCACCGCCCAGCTCGCCTAAGGTGATTTTTGGCAGCTGGGTCACCCCTGAGGCATCGACCATCATAAGCCCGCAATCGGCTCCCCTGTACTGATCTCCATTTCGCCCTCTCTCCCTCCTACGGGTGCCTTTTAGCAGTTGGCCGACGTAGCCCAGCAGTCCACTGGCGTCGTCTGCCCAACCACTATATATCTGTGTATTGACTCATTATTTACTATTTTGCTATTAATTGCTTTATTTATTATTCATTAATCACACTTCTTCACATACTTGACTATTGATATTGCACAAGACTAATTTGTGCATCATCAGTAAGTAGGGTCAATCACACTGTGACCCATTCATATGTTTAAAAAATAAAATGATTCATTCTTTGTTTTTGAATAATATATTGTGACCCCTTATCAGCATAACCAACTAGAATTGTTAATGACAATTGTTTGTTTTTTAAAGTTGTCGTTATCAATACACTACAAGAAAAAAGGATTTTTACGGTGGTAAAGTACTACCATAAAAGGTCTATTTACTGTCACAAATATTTTTTGTGGCAGCATTGTGGTGTCATTACCTCACTGTAATAAGTGTGGTCTCAAAAGGTTTTTACGGAAGCAACAGTCTGTCTCCAATAGTATTTACAACAGCAAGACTCTGTCATAAATAAGTTATCAAAAAAAATCATACACTTTTGCTTTTATCACGGCGGCAAAAGTGCTGCCTCAAATACTACATTTGGTTGTCGTAAAAAATAGAAAATATATTTATGACGACAACGATGCCGCCACAAAAAAAAACAATTTTTTTTAATTATTATGGACCGTTGGTAACCAATGTTATATACCCAGTGCATATATTTTTTTTTTCCAGGAGGGTGGAAGAGGGGAAGGGGACTTGAACCCTTAACCTCAAGAAGGCAAAGCTTTAACAATATAAGGAGTACCATTAGACCAAAGACTTATTGGTATTTGTACAACTGCCAAATTCAATATATAGATAAATACAAAAAGTAAATATAACCAATATTTCCAAAAACATAGCAAATTTTTCATATATATATAAAAAAAAATCTCATGAGTTAAAAAAAATGTAAAATATGCATTTTTATAAAACATAACGATCAATGAGCACAAGAAATTAATATAAAAAATTGAACATCCTTCCCGTACCATCTACTCTCTCAGTGACAACTGAAAAAAAAATAAAATTATTGTTATTATACTGAAATGATATTTGTATACATATATACAATAAATAACTAAAAGAAGTTAGAATATACATCAACAGAGGGCCACACAATATTTCTCTGAACGACTTGTCAAATTATGTAAATGGTATATAAACGAGTCATATCGTATACATTTCTTTTAATTAGTTTCACCAATACTTGATTCGTTTATAATCTTATCGTGTCGAGTCCACTCGTTTTCTAAATAGGTGACTTAAAGAAGACTTAAACCCAGTAATTTTATGTTGTGTCAACGAGTCGTGTCATATTTTGATGCCCTTAGTTTTGATATGAAAAATTAATTTGTAAAGTTTAATTTTTTTTCTTTGAACTAGAAATTATTTTTTAATGTAAAACTACATAATTTTATAAAATATTACTTGTAACATGAAAAATAGTTATGACCAATACAAATTTTTTTAGAGTTTTTCTTCTTTAAACTATAAACTGTTTTTTAATCTAAAACAACATTTTAATGTGTTATGAAATATTATTTACAACCAGAAAAATAGCTGCCATAAATATAAAAAATTCTTTCGAGTTTATGAAATATTATTTCAGGCAGGAAAAATAGCAATCTCAAATACAAATTTTTTTGAGTTTATGACATTATTTATGATAAAAAAATAGCTGTCACAAATATTAACAAAATATTAATACAAACACGCTTTTTGTGTTGACAAATACAGCCGCCACAAAAAATTGTCTCAAACACGTCTTTTGTAACAGTGAGCACAACCGCCGTAAAAAAAATATCACAAAAAACCCTTATCTTGTAGTGATATTGTAACGAAATTAAGGATAAACTATAAATAATTTTTGTTTTATTACTAGAAAACGTATTCTCTCTCTCTCCCGATATGTTACGAAAGGAGATGATAAAACATGATCGACCAAAAAAAAAGGGAGAATTACATTATAACTCTTTGAAATTTATTATTTAATAACTTCGATCTCTTGATATTTGAAATATTATATACAGACCCTTTAAAGTTTGTATGTGTGTAACAATTAGACCCTTGTCGTCAATGTCCATTAGTATATCCGTTAATAAATTACACCCAGGCCTCCTGAAGTTTATAAGTGTGTAATATTTAGAATTTTCAAATTTAAAATATTACATTTAGACTCTTTATTAGTTACAGAACTAACGAAATCTTTTAAACGGCCATGTTACCCTAATTAAAAGATAGAAGGTATTTTTTCCATTACTGTTTAACCGCTTGTTTGATTTTTTATTTTTATTCCAATAGATAGTATAACTATATACTAATTATGATTTTTTAAAGAAAAAAATTTTAAATTTTGATTTTATTTCAATAAATAAAATAATAGAACATGAATTTTGGTTGATAATTTTAAAATATTTGATATTTTATCTTTAATTGAAGTATTTTTTATCTGAGTATAATATTTCAAAATTTGAGAGATCTAAATATTGCATGACTAAAAACTTTAGAGGTCTGAGTATAATTTACTAATATATAGACTAATGAACATTGACGCATGAGATATAAGTGTTACACGTGTTAAAATTTTAGGAGGTTTCTGTATAATATTTTAAATATCAATGGTCTATATGATTAAGTAACAAACCTTACGAGATCTAAGTGTAACTCTCCCAAAATAAAATTGAGATGGCACAAATCGAATCACGAATACTTCCAGTTGTATACCTTCAATTATTGAATTATGTATTTGTGCGGGTAAATTACACATCACCCCGAGAACTATTACTTTTATTTTATTTTATACCTTCAACTAAAAATTGTTTTACATTGCACCCTGAAGTATTAATTATGTTTCATATCAATTCAATAAATAATGACTGTCATTTTTTATTGGTAAATACGCATGTAAGTGCTTTGTATTGTCAATAAGCAACTGTCTATTACACATGTACATGTCAAAAATTAAGAAAAATACTCATTCATGACTTTACTTTTCATAAGCTCCAAAATTTTTTGAACCGGTCTTCTTTTTCTTCCTAACAACCATTTGGTTGCAAAAGAGGTAAAATGAAGTGGTTCTAGGTACTTGGCGGAAATTTCTTTAGAGTTTATCTCCCTCCTTTGATAGATTTTCAAGTTTTTCGTTATCTATTGGAGTGATGTGAAACAAAATTGATAATTTATGATATAATATGAGAAATTTTATAGTTAAGGGTACAAAGTGAAACAAAGATAATAGTTCAAGGGGATAAAGTATAATTAATTTTATTTTTTACTTTCTATTTTCATATTTGCTTAGGATAAGATGTTGTTTAATGTTTTGTTATAAAAAATGTCTTGCTTTTTAAATTTTAAGTATTTCGGGTAACTAGCATTTGTTTTTTTTAGTAAATTGTCTTTTGAATCCTCAAAGATTTTAAAATTCAAAATTTTCACCTTAATAATTATTTTAGGACTGCCTTCATCCTCAAATGAATGGTCAATCCGAGAGGGTGATACAAATTTTGGAGGACATGATACGAGCGTGTGTGTTGGACTTCAAGGGAAGTTGGAGTGATCATTTGTCATTGGTGGAATTCGCGTATAACAATAGCTTCCAATCTAGCATTCGCATGGCCCCGTATGAGGCATTGTATGGAAAACCACGTAAATCAAAAAATTATTAGCTAGAAGCTAGAGGTAATAGCTTGTTTGGGCCGAAAATTGTACGGGAGACTGCGGAGAAAATTCAACTCATCCGGGAGAGACTACGCACGGCACAAAGTAGACAGAAAAACTATGCGGATGGAAGAAGAAGACCATTGGAATTCCAAAAGGGAGACTATGTGTTCCTCAAGGTGTCACCCAAGCAGGGAGTATTTCGATTTGGCGAGAAGGGGAAATTAGCCCCCAAGGTACATCGGACCATTTGAAGTGATCAAAGCAATGGACAAGGTGGCGTATCAACTTCGGTTCCCAGCTCAGTTGTTAGAGGTACATGACGTGTTCCATGTTTCAATGTTGAGAAAGTGTCAATCGGATATAACGCATGTCATGGATTTGGAAGATATTGAAGTTCAAGATGGAGTAACATATGAAGAACAATCGGTGAAGATTCTTGATACCAAGGAGAAGGTGCTATGTAATAAAGTCATCCAACTAGTGAAAGTCTCGTGGCAACTTCATGGAGTGGAGGAAGCTACTTGGGAACTAGAGTTGGAGATGCGAGAGAAGTACCCTAATTTGTTCTCTACTTAAGGTAAGTTTCGAGGAAGAAACTTTCTTTAAGGAGGTGGATTGTAAACCCCCACATTGGTATTTTTATATAACACCGTAATAATGTTTTGAAATGCTAATATATGTAATGATGTATGCATGAACTACGTAGATTGTAAGAGTAGAAATAAAAATGTTAGTTGAGGTGATAGAGTATGTTGTAGAAGTTTGGAAGTATTCTGGAGTGAAAACATAATTTAGAGAGAATTTGGGTAAGAATTTTGGACACTGCCTAGTATGTGGATCATAACGTTTTATCCCAATTCCATTTGATATGTAATTTTGACAGTAGATATTAGACTTCTAGGGCTACAAAAGTGTATTTCACAAAAATTTTCCAAATCAACATTTAAACAGGCCAAAACTTCACTAGAAACTTCAGCAGAAACTAGGATGACGTTCGAACGTGAATTGATGTTCGAACGATCGTAAGTCCCAATACTTTTGTGTCTGATGGATCTCTGATAGAAAAGTAAAAGTACTTGGAGCACGTGACGCTCGAACGGCAAATGACATTCGAACGTAAAGCAGTCATTTACACTAATGACGTTTAACGTGACTTACAAAGTCTAGGCTTCAGAATCGCGTACAGGAAGTTATTTCTTCCACTACCAATACTTAAGGACACCTCCATTAGCTCTATTTCAACATTTCTAACCCTAGAGAGGCTTAGAGAGGAAGAAAGAAATGAAAAAACAAGAGATTTAAGGGTTAATTCAAGTTGGGAAAGACCTAATCTTCATCTTCTTCACACAAAACTAAGGAAGCAAAGTAGGAGTTTTCTTCCATTCTTGTTCATTGAGGTTAGGATTTATATATATGTATGTTTTACTTCTAAATCTTAGATATATGCTATGAAATACTTGTTTCTTGAAGTTCTTATAAATATCACCATGTGTTGAAAGTATTTATGGTTTGATAGCCATAAAAATCATAGTTTTTGAGAAATATGGATTTCTTTTCTTAATGTTCACATATTATTGATTTCAAACCTTTAGTACTTGATTAAATACTAACAATTATATATTTGATGATTTCTTGCTCATTTTTCTTAAATTGTTCTATTAGAAAAATAAATGTGGATTTGGATGTCAAATTGGGAATTTTTGGATTGCTTATGACTTGAGGAAATTGGTTTGGTATTGTATCTCTTGTGGATGTTTGGATGACCATGGGTGGTCGTTGACTGGGTATCGTAGAGTAGGTAAATGCATTTCTTTCTCCGTGCGGGTTTGAATTTTTCCTACCACTCATAGTGGGGTTGGTGTTTTATGAGGACCAATCCACTATTTACTCACAGGTGCCGTGACAAATGGTTAATATACTATTCCTGAGTTGGATTTCATCACTGCCATTGTGATGGCACACACCCTTCCTAAAGTTGTATATCCTTGCGAGGATTGGGTGTGTGTGTGTGGATCGGGATATTCTCGATATATTTATTCATGCGATATCTTACATCATACTTGAGATATAGATACATGTGGTGGTTTGAGATACATTATGGATCATTGTTTATCGTGCAAGTGGTTGGTTATGACTTATTGTTGGAATTGTTATTTATGACGGAAATGGTTTATCGTGAAAATGGTTGTGGTAGAATTGATAACTTGATGGTATTCTTATAATTGTGAGTTGGTTTTACTCTTTCATTTAATTATTGCTATTGAATAAACTTGAGATCGAATTGCCCCAGTTTTCTCTTAAAAGCTATGTCTATGATATTTGTAAAATAAGACTGACTGTTTTAAATGTTTTTTAAACCTTGTTCGAGTTTTGGAGGATTTTCTTACAGAGCTTAGTGCTCACCCCTTACAAACAATACTTTTTTTAGATTATGGTCTAGATGAGGAGTTCGGAGTCAAGGAACAGGTGCATTGGGAAGCTCTAATAGACAGGAACGTGGATCCCGATGTGGACGTTTAGAACTATACTTCCTAATGTTCTAGACTAGGAAATTCATTTTGAAATTTTGTTCATGTTAATATTTTTGTTATTCCGCTGCGAGATACTAGTTTATTTTGGAATGTAATTGTCATAACCTGACATATTTTTTTAATATTATGACCATGGTTTGACATATTCTTTTGGGAAGATATTATAGATATTTTATATGATGAATAAAATTTTCTTATTTGATGGATTTTATTAGTTGCTC
>JAHQCQ010016504.1:0-11267 GCA_023539305.1 Ilex asprella | reverse complement strand
ACAACAAATTTGATATAATTTGAAAAAAGAGGTAAACTTTAAGAAATGAATTTCCGAGGACCATGAGAACACCTTGTCTTCCTGATATTAGAATCCAGCCCATTATAATAATATTATTTTTGATATGAAACGACAACAAATTTTATTTAAAAAACTATGAATTCTCTCCTTGTAAATGAGAGGATACCAAAAATCATGACAAACATTCCTCCAACACTCATACCCATACAATTAGCAGCATACTTAGCCAAAACATTAGCCACAAAATCCAACCCATTATCTTGAATCCCATGCTTTTAATCATAGAATGCTATAAACTATTGATCTTAATGGGGAATCTTTGTAATTCTTTACTAAAGAAGGAGGTATTTCTAATTTTTAGGTTATTCAAAGGAATACCACCCTTTGTTTTAGATCTAGATTTCACTTCCCAACTTATCAAATGATCTATCATGCCAAATTTACTACCTTCCCATAGAAATCCTCTCATAATTTTTTCAACCCTTTTCACCACTTTCGAAGGCATTCTAAGAAGAGTTTTGTAGTATATGAGAATGCTGCCAAGCACAAAATGAATCAAGATAAATCTGCCTCCTAGACAAAAATGTTTTTTTTTTTTTCCATCCATCATGACTCTTTCCAATATTTTAAACCATCAACTTGCAAAAACTTAAAGAGTCTAGATTCCCTTCTAAAGGTAACTCTTAGTGGGCAATTTTGGGAATCAATATGTTCAGAATAAGTTACTCAGAATGGAAAAGGCTTTAGGGTGGTCCATTTCAGAATGGCCTATGCATTATTTATGGTGTGTTTTGATAGGGTGGATGGAAAAATGGAAGGATGGAAAGTGAGAGTGATACACTTTCTATCATTCAAGAGAGAAACTTTTCTTTCTCTCCTTTGTAGTTGGCAGGATGAGAGATGAAAAGTAGAAAAAATTAATTTTTTTACATATAGTAGTATAGAAAAGTGGAAGAATGAAGAAAATATAAATGCATATTTTACTATTATATCTGTATATGAAATTAATATGCACATAATATGTAATAAATAAATGTGATATATACATATATTAAAAGATGTAAAGGTAAACAACATTTATTTAATACATATAATTAACTTTTCATCCACTTTCCACCCAAATTTGGCGGTATTGATTTTGGTGTGTTGGATGGATGGCTAATCAATCCATTTTTTCCATCATTTTCTTTTTTCCTTCCTTACAAAACATTATATTTTATCTATCTTTTCAACTTTTTATTCTTCTATTTTTTCATCATACCAAACAAAACATTAGATTAGTTTACTGTAAGGCTCGACACCAACTCAAAACATTTTAAAATTGGCTAGTTGAATTAACATTCCATTCATCTCCCTGGAAAAGAATATTGTGTCATCTACAAATTGTAAATGGGTTACCTCCACTCATTCATTCCCACTCCTAAAACCCCCAATGACTTGCTCTACAACTCGCAATATCCATCATTCTACTCTAAATTTCGACCACTAAAATAAGGAGGAAAGGTCAGTGATGGTTTACCTGCCTAAGACCTCTAGTTACTTTGAAGTAACCTTTTGAAGCCACATTAACTATAACTAAGAAATTCACTGATCTCAAGGATCCCATAATTGACATCTTCTGTCTCAAACCAAAACCTTTCCTTTTCATTACATTATCCAAGAATTCTCAATCTACAATAGCTCATGCCTTTTTAAGGTCCATTTTGAAAACAAGGCCCTCCTTCCTTTTCTCCTTGTACTCCTCAACAATCAAATTTTTCACAAGCTCCACATCCAAGATTCGCCTCCTCTAAAAAAGCACCTTGGGAACCTGAGATAGTTTTGTGCATTACTTGTCGAATTCTCCTAGAAAGGACTTTGGCGTTAGATAGACTAGTAACTAATCTGATGGGCCTAAAGTCCTCAGCCTGTGAAGACCGCTCCTTCTTGGGTATAATACAACTAAAGTCAGTGTTTGTCTAAGAATTAACCCTCTACATATTCTTCAAAGAGTGTCATTAAATTCCCGTTTATAACCTCCCTTCATTTTTGGAAGACAATCATATAATAAATCCGTATGCATATGGGAACTTGTCTCCACTGAACTTAAACACTACTGCATGAACTCTTCTTCTTTTTAAGGTCTTTCAAGCCAAATATTCTTGCTCTCATGGTTAGGATACCGCTCAGTTTCTGCAATATTATGTCTTTACTTATTCTTAGCAGAACAATTCATTGAAATAGTTCACTATTGCACTAGTAATGACGCACTCACTCTCAATCACAACCCCTGACTCATTCTCTAACCTAGTGATCAATTTCTTCTTTAGTCTACCATTTGGAATTCAGTGAAATAGCAGCTCTAATTTTTCCTTTTGTCTCAATTACTTTCCCTCTTAAAAAGGACACAGTCCAACTTACTTCTAAGATCACACCTTTCTCTTTAAAATGTCCACTATACCACTTGATGCTTTCAAAGAGACAATTTTCTCAATTCTTTTCAAAGTACTTTTCTACTCCAATTGAATTTCACTAAACACACTTTCATTTGACTCTTTCAATTGCCGCTTTATTAGTTTCAACTTCTTCACAAACTTAAATCCTTCTATCCCTCCACTACTGCCTTTGCCCGCCATTTTTTAAATTGACTAGCAATGAGTGATGATCAAGCCATATATTCTCAGATATGACTGGCATCGGAAACCCATTTTAAAGTGGAAGTATCAAGAGACAAGAGGAACGATAGGGAATGACCCAAATGAAAATCTCTTACCTCATAGTGTGGAAAAGCTCTTCCCAAACCAAAAGAAAATGCTAATGCATCCGGTTTGTTGCAAATCAAATTTTCTTGTAAAATTAGCATTCAACAAAGGGGGTCAACTAAAAGGCATTGATTCAAGGAAGAAGTTGGCAATTGCTCTGAAAAACTTGCGTGACGATATTATTCATTAAAGATGAAGTCAGCTCTTTGTAGTCCCTTTCTTCAAAAAAATTCTTCGAATTTGTTGCAGGAATTGATGCACCCACCAACCCTTGCACTTGGAAAACTTTCAAGTCTTTGCGGGGCTCTATTTTATCCTTTTCCACCATTTCCTCCAAATCTTCGTGGAAATGGAATATCCAAATGCAGGGAAAAATCACTATAAAAGATTTAGCATTCTTCAAATAAACTATTAAGAAAGCTGGAAAGTCTTTGATCAGGAAGGTGATTGCTGGCCTAGCTGCTAGAGGCTCCTGGGGGTGGTGCTAGAGACGTAGCATTGAGTCACGCCTTCAGGGGGGTTGGGAAGTAAGGAGCAAGTGAGGGATGTTCTACGTTGTATAGCAGATATATTGGTCCCAAAAAGAAGGCTTTTAGGACAAGCATCACTTAATCCAGTTCATGAACAACCCATCAGGACATTGTAAGGCAAATAAGGCCGTTATACAAAAAATTTAACCATAGAAAACAACAAATTTAACCTTAACAATTAACAACAGGGTAAACCAACCAGAACTAGAGAGTTGAATAAGCCTAAAAGAGGCTGGATTGGTGCTAAAACTCACAACACTTGCACTAAAACGGTTGAAAATTCCAAAATCGACAGTTAATCTGGCCAAAAATGATGGAACCAACACTGAATTGTTTTGGAAACCACTAAAACCAGCACCAAATTGGTTGAAAAACCACTGAGCCGACAATGAACGAACACCAAATTGGATCGAGAAACCACTAAACATACACTAAACCATGTGGAAAACATTAAACCGACATCCAACTACACCAAAAATTACTTAACCAACAATAAATCATGTTGAAAACACTAAACTAGTAGTGCATCGGGATGAAAACCGTTGAACCAACAACAAATTGGATAGAATCAGAACTAAATCGGGCTGAACATAGAGACAACATTGTTAGAGATGACTAAAACTCGATGTATTATGGGCTAACCCAACCCTAGGCGAGGTAGGTGAGTTAGGTGGTCATCTAGGGCTCCACTCGCCAAGAGTTTCAATCAAGCAAGTATTTTGGTATGATTTTAAGTTGAAACTTGAATAAATGAATATTTGGGTTACACCTATTTATATTAAATTAGCAATGCACCACGTGCGTTGCATATAAATAATTTTTGTATAAAGATGGACTCCCGTGTAAATAATTTTTGCATGTAAACTCAATTAACTCCCATGTCAAAAGCAAGTTAATCGGAAGATAAAGATGGGCTATTGATTGTAGGTAAACGTCGTTTGTTCCTAAGCTCCTAACATGAACTCTCAAATATGTATATGACTTATGTGTGTGGGTGAGTGTCACTCTCATTTAGATTCATGCAAGAGATAGGGTAACAAAATGGTGGAAATAAAATGAAAAAAATGTGCGAAATATGAAATGTGAACAAAAGTGCTCCCCAATCGCAAGGAGTCTTTTGTATGTTAGTGTTTTACTTAGAAAAGTATTCTAAGGTCGTCTCCTCAGGGAAGGAAAGTTCAAGTTGTGTGAATGTGATTTTGTCAAAAAGGGAAAATGTAAAATCTTTGTTTGAGTTTTGTGGTTGAAGTTTTGAGAATGAAAATGAAATAAAAATAAGTGTTAGCTAATCCAAAAGGTTCACTCCAATGAGAATGTGCAATCAACTCGAAGCCTTCTTCCAATGATGCATAGATGAACGATTGATTCATGGGAAGCTCGGAGCAAATAGAAATGAGGATCTAAGTATAAACCGTGACAAGTCTACGGAATATCAAATACTTACAACCAAATGCAGGTGAGGATCCAAGCATATCCCGTGACAAATGCCTACGGGATATCAAATACTCACCACCATGTCCACACTCAACCTAGTCAAATCGAACCACCGTACACCGAGTGGAAGAAAGAAGAAGAGTTGAAATGAAAATCCCAAGAGGAGGTCTCCCTTGGATTAGCCAACTTAAAGCTAGCTACTCATAATAAAGGACAAGACATTAATGAAAATGAAACACATTGTAGAGAAATGAAGATTTATACTAAGTTAATGCAAGAAACATAAACTATGAAGAGAGATATACAATACCCATTTTAAACTTGAAATGAAGAAAACATGAACAACAATGGTGAAATCTAAAACATGTAACTAAACTTGCAATATACTTGAAAGGAATGGGATTAAAGACAATAAAGTAAGCTTACAAGAGTCTTACATTAGAATACAAGTGAAAAGATGGAATAAAATGCAAAAACATAAATTTCTCACACTATGACACTATTCATCATCTTCTTCCTTGGGAGCTTTCTAAGCTTATGTAGCCACACACAAAATGGTTATGTAATGCTGAATATAATGGAGTGTATGTCTTCAATTTTCGTGCATGGTGGTCCCTAGCATGTGTGTGCAAGCCTCCCATCAATGGGAGGTTGGATTAATGTGTTACACAGGCTAGCACAAGCTACCCAACAACTCCCCTAGCAGTCCACTTTCTCTCCCATCTTCATTAATGCAATGGCCTTTAAAGTCTTCAAATTGTGTAAGAGAGGCATGAAAATGTGTAAGAAAATGTTAGGAGTAAGTGGGAGAAGTGTAGGTGTGACCCCCAAGCAAGTGAGTTGAGTTGTAGGAGGTTCAGGGAAGCTTTAGGGGCATACTGGTACTGCGTACCGGTACTTCGAAGCTTTTGGGGTCGGGCGTACCGGTACTATTTTTCTGCTCTGGACCACTTTTTGTAGAATCGGCATAACCTTTGATTCAGCAGTTGGATTGAGCTGAAATTTTGACACAATACAGAAGACATCCAGATCTACAACGTTAAAGTTTTTCACTTTTTCAGATTCGAAGTGGATCATGGTCAAAATAGAGGAAAACTAAGGCTCTACTTCCAAATAATGTGGCAGCTGGTGCCTTTGTTCCAAAACACCAATACCTCCTTGATTTCTTCACTTTTAAGCCTCCAAATCTTCATGTATTGTGTCCATGCCTTCACCACACATCCATCATAGTTGCAAGGTCCTAAAATCAATCATTTAAGTTATAAATACATGCAACATCGAAAATTCAAAATTATTCATAAAATCGGCTAACTCTGAGTACTTGATACAAAAGTTGAGTTAATAATGCATGTAATGAGGGCGTCAAATTTGCAATATTTTGTGCTCATCAACTATGAGAATTAAGGCCATGATTCTGATATCTTTTTAGAAGTTTACAAGAATTGTCTGTGCTGAGACTTAACCCGTCTATAAACAAAGCAAGCGTTTCTGCACGACAACCAACCATGGTTTTAATATCCCATTCTTTAATTGAAGCACAATAATGGAGATGATTAAAGGGTAGTCATGAAGATCTAGCCTGGATACTTGTCTTGAAACGAAGAGTCTTTCTATGTAGGAGCCATCCGTGTCATTGAAAGACTCTCGATTATACAAAGTATCTTAGCTTTGCTAGATGCAATCAATCATACACTAAACAAGGGAATAAACATTAAGCATTAGAAAAGTGCATAAATATAATTCTCGAATAATTTATACATACCCCTCACCTCTTACTAAAGAGTGAATGAGAAACTATTCACTCTTCATAGCTTTGGTAAAACAAGAAAAGTGAGTGATGCTCATCCCTCTAAGTAGAGGGCTTCACAAAATAAAAGAACAATAAACAAGGAGCCAATCTTCAACAAAGAATGTGTGAATCACATTCCACCCTTCACGTCTTTGGTAAAACTCTAGAAAAGTGGAAGAGTTTCACTCCTCTAAGAGAGAAGGAAGCTCAAGCAATGAAAGTAAATGACATTAGCAAAGAAATGTATATAATAGCCTGTATGTAAAGATCAAACATAAATGGAGAAATGAACTTCTAAATAAACTCAAATGTAAACATGAATGTAAAGACTAAAAGTAAATAGAGGAACTAAAACTCTTAAGCAAATGTGAACTTGAATGTAAGAAATGAGTGGGAGTTCTAAAAAATTGGGTGTATTTATAGGCAAGGAGAAGGCAAGGGGGGGGGGTTGAAGAAATAGTGCTTGTCATCTAAGTCAAAATAAAAATTCAACCACTCTGCATGCATTCTGTCAAGGACGTTCGAACGTTAGTTGGCGTTCGAACGTCATTACTACTTTTGCTTTATAGGCGTTTGAACGCCAGCTATAATCTGTCCTTATTACTCAGATGTCACATGGCCTATATTCCTCTGGGAAAATCTCCTTCCACACTCCATTCAGAACTTGTTATTAATTTGCTGCAACACACCATGTCTTCAATCTGATCTTGTCAGTGATTCAGTGGACGTTTGAACGTGAGTTGGCGTTCGAACGTTGGTTCTTTGTTACTCTGAGCTTTGGTTCTTGGCTTCAACACATTCTGTCTCAGCTAGCCTGGTTCTCATGAGCATTCGAACGTTAGTTAGCGTTCAAACGTCACTTCTTTGTTCCAAGCTTTTTCAATTTGTTCCCTAATGTGTTGGTATTGCTTTCAAATATATTTTTTGTTGCCCTTTTTTCTTCACTTTAAAACCTGAAATGTCATCATTTAAACTCCATCAAAGTATAATTAGTCCAAAAAGGGCATAATACTATGCTATATTTGAGTACTAATCACACCCCAACCTAAATATTGTTAGTCCCTAGTAATACAACAATTCAATGTAAACCTATTTCTAAGGCCTTTTTCATAGGTCATCCGATTGCATTTAACACGTAACAAGCCGTTAAACCATTAGGTTCACCCAAATAGATGAGTGTTGTCTCGTGAGGGTTTCTAGTGAAGCTACCCACAAACTTCGGTCAAACAAATGTGTATGTGAGGTGACTAAAAATGAATTAGCAACATGGTCATTTGAGACACTCAACCCTCAATCGTGACTTATCACCTACATTTCTTTTCCATTGATACTTTTTCTATGCAAAAATTAGCACTTGTCACCTTAGCATTTGGAATTCCCTGAGTAGTATGATGGTCATTCAAGAGACAAGAATTGGTGTATAACAAGCATTCCAATGTACCACCCTCCATGGGTAGCTTTGATTTCACAAACTTTTCTCGGAATGCTCTCAGTAAAACAAAGAGCTCCGATTATAGCGACTAATCTCTCACAGGGCATGAGATTAGAAGATGACCAATCGAAAAAATCTCATGCATAATTAGTACCAGAGTAAAGTTTTGAAGAAAAAAGACTTTACCTTGACATAATCTCATGGAAGAATATTGATGCAATTAAAGAAATGCTATTTAACATACCCCAACTTCTGATTGACAACACACAGATGTACCATACTTGAGATCAATTAGGGCTTTGAATAGGTTGTAATGTGGTCAGAGGTCAATGACTAACTGATAGATAGAATTGTTTACTGTCCCGTAACCCCTAAATACTATCCCTCAATGTATGTGTGATGTATGTTCGAATAGGGAGGGAGTGTCATGCTCCCTTGAGACAGTGTCAAAAGAAAGGGCAAGAGGAAAGAAAGGTGAGATGATGTAAATATGATGTATGAATGCACAAAAATGCTCCCCAATCGCAAGGAGACTTTCGCGTGTCGATGTTTTACTTGAAAAAGTATTCCAAGGTTGTTTCCAAGGGGAAGAAAGTAAACCAAAGTGAAAGTGGTTGTGAATCAAAGAAGGTGTAAAAATCTTTGTAGTTGAAAGTTGTTTGGTGGAGTGTGTTTTGGGAAAATGCAATGAGAAACAAATGTTGGCAAACCCAAGAAGTCACTCCAATGGGAATACCGTTGCATGAATGAACGATTGATTCGGGGGAAGTTAGGGACAAGGTTGGTGAGTATTTAAGCATAAACCGTGGCTAAGCCTACGGGTTATCAAAGACTCACCAACTTATCCACTCTCTACCCCTTCAAACCGAACCATTGGACTCATAAGGGAAGGGAGAGAATGAGTTGAAATTATGTTCCCAAGTGGAGATTTCCCTTGGTTTTGTCAACTTTAAGATTTATCTACTCATGGAAATGACAATGGAATGATGGAGCCTTGCAAAGATATGAAGTTCTAAAGCTACTAAGTGCAAGAAATCATAAGGTAAAAGTGAAGGAATTTAATACACATTTTAAGCTAAGACAATGAGAGACTTTGATGCATTAATGGTAGAAACTTATAGAGAGTATTAAACTAGCAATGAATTGAAATAGAACAACATTAATTGCATTAAATGATGTTTTACAAGTTCTTACAGGGGGATCCAAGACAATGCATTGAAGAAAACATCAAAATCTCAAATTTTCACACTAAAAACACTATTCATTATCTTCTACCCAGCTTTCTCTTCTCTCTATCTCTATCCCATCTCTATTTTTTGAACTATGGAGAGTCTTTTTCTTTAAAAATGTGCCCTCTTAGGCTGCAGGTGGAGTGGGTTGGACAAGGGTGTGCAAAGCTTGTCTGCACACCCAACTCTTTTTCACTTCTCTCTCTTCATTTATCACCAAAGCTCCAAACTTTCAATCAAAGGTGTGAATGAGATGAATAGTATTGTGGGCATGTCAGGGGAGCTGGGGAGATCTGATAGTGGGACCCTCAAAGCGACAGAACTTGAGATGTAGAGATTTGGGAAAAATTCGGCAAACAGTACTGGTATCTCGAACTCCAGTAGCCTTTGCATACCGGTACTACGTACCGGTTTTGTGCGTACCGGTATGGTTTATGTTGTTTTTGCTTTTTTTGCAACCCTTAATTTTTCCTCTAGTCATTCTTTCATCCCCTTTTGTTTTAATCCTTGTTGAAGTGCCTTAAGGAGTCTTATTTAACACCTTTTAACTGCAAACACCAAATGTCATCATTAATAACTCGACGTATGTAACTCCCATCATTAACATCATAAAAATAGTTAATCATCGGATGGTTAGCACATAGAATTATGAAATATTTTGTGCTAATCACACCCCCCAACTTAAATGTTGCTAGTCCCTTAGCAACAAGTTATTTCTAGTATGAGACAAAACATCATAACGCACACTCAATCCATTTAAACATCCATTCAACCAAACAATTTAAAAGTAAAAATCATAATGCAATTTACAACATAAACATGAACAAGATTTATCAAACCTTGGTTTTCCATTAATGAGTCATGAAGTTGGAGTACATAGAGTAGGACATCAAAACACAACAAAATAAGCTACAACCTTTTACCAACGACATCCTACCTTGTCCAAAAAGAAACGAAAAGAAAACACAAAAACACAACCCAAGTACACCCTATTCTTCATCACCATCATCCTCCTCATCATCCGCTACTCTTAAAGTAGAAGGACCAGAAGTAGAAGTGACACCAACTGAAGTAGAGGGTCCACTGGGGATGGGCCTTCCAGGGAAGGTATGCATGAATAACTCTTTCATCGTGACCATCATCCCCTACATTGATCCCTTCAATGCATCAAGACGCTGGTCCGTCGAACGTACTGGAACAGATGTGAATGGCCTAATGGGAGCAGTTGGTAGTAGGTCATCAAAGTTAGCCTCTAATTGAGCTTAGTCTGCTCGACTCATTGCTTTCCTGTTTTTACTACTGGCCTTGCCAATATCTCTTGTCTCAGGGGGGTGAGCTTGTCAAATGCGTAAGCCTTCACTTTAAAGTGCTTGCGCATCCGGGTTACCAGACTCCCGTATGACAAGTTGGTCATTGGCTTCACAGTTGCAGCAAAATCCTTCATCACTTCCCAGATAAATAGAGAAAAGTCAGCCGTGTTGCCTGACACAATAACATTAAGAAGGGCTAACTTCTCCATATTTGGTTTCTTTTCTATAGCTCTCGGAAGAAGATTATAATGGAGAAGTTTGTCTAGGAGCCCATACACGTGCTTTAATCCCCCACTATGCACAGTTCCCCTGAATTTTGCAGGGTTTTCATACATTATAGCAACAAACTCAGCCTTGGTCTTCGCTTTATCAACATTGTGTGGAAAGACAGGCTGGATGGGTGGTGGTCTATGATAGTCCCCTAGAAGGGTGACAATGACACCGGGGTAACCTCAAACATCTTGCCCTGCACATTTGCTCTCAGCGCCTCCCTATTTCCCACTATCACCACCCTGAGCGTTTGGTAAAACTCTCTGCACAGGGATAGATTATACCCCTCAATAGGTTCAAACCAGAATCACATCCCATGTCTTTCGACGATTTTCACTACCTCGTGTAGTGGGGTAAGAGAAATGAAATCAAGATGCTGCTCAAATGTTACACCCTTATCCCCAATCCACTGGAGTCGTGCCGTCGTTCTTGCTTTTTTCTTTGCTCTTCAGGATTCATGCTTGACCCTTCACCGCTCCTCTTGCGGCTGGTGGGTTCTTCGGGTGGAGGA
>JAHQCQ010016503.1:0-11267 GCA_023539305.1 Ilex asprella | reverse complement strand
CAATGACTTTCCAGATTGGTTCTTATCAAATGATATAGTTAGATTCTAGGCATCTTACCTCATTGAACTGTGGTGTATGTCTCAGCGGTGGTATCAACTTTCAAAAACATTGGCTGAGGAATCTGCATGGAGATTTGCAAAACAGAATGGGATTGACTTGGTGACATTACATCCAGGATATATGATTGGTCCTCTCTTACAGCTAACTCCCAATCTCACTTATGAAGGGATTCTGAACTTCATAAAAAATGGTATTCTTTCCTATAACAAATAGGATGATATGATGCATATGATTTTCTCTTCTTCATAGATACCTCATCTCAATTATTAATTTAACTCGTGTAGCAACCCTGTATGTCAAATCTTCACTGTCATTGTGATTTGGATATGGTGAGTTTTTTTATAGATTAAAAGGCAAGATTGGAAATATTTTAATATTAACATCTAATTCTGGTCGGGGAATTAGTTATGTGACCTTTAGGAATCAAGCCCTCATTGGTGTACCATTGGGGAGATTTGATGGAGATAAATTTACATTGTGATGTAAATCGGGTAGGTCTAGAAATCAGAGAATAGAAAGAGAAGAAGAAAATAAGAGGAGTGGAAGGAGTTTACCTTATCCTCGCAAGGAATCGGTGAAAAAACACATAAATCTCCGCAGAGAATACTCAATTCTTATTCATAATCACTCTAATTAAAATAGTTGAGATTATACCATTATTTATAGGCAAAGTCCCCTACTAAAATAAAAATTACTTTCCTACTAAAATACTAAAAGAGTTTCATGATCAAACTCTTAAATCCCTATCCTACTAAAACTCTATAACAATTTCCTAATTAAACTTTAACTAATACTCCTAACCAAACAAATACTTATAAATAAAATAATAATAATAAAACTACCAATTACACTTCCCTTTGGACAAAAAATTCTTTGTCTTTCGCTAAAGCTTCTAAGGTCGATTGTATTGGTCCAACCAACTAATGGCTGAGCCATCAATTCTCCCCCGCTGAAAAGAACTTGACTCCGGCGAGTAAGAAGGAGGGCCAAGAATACCATCTGATGAAGAAATTCTCTGAATCAATAACAAACTCTTCTTCAATTGTAATGTACGTGCATCAATAGCACAAGTAAGAGTATATTTCTTTCTTTCAATTGCAAAAGAATAGGTATTAGCTCGCCCCGCACGTTGTGCATCACGATCCCATATCCAAGTACGCTGTAAAAGTATATGACAAAGCTTAAGAGGCAATACATCACACATGACGGTCTCCTTAAGACTTCCAATGGTGAATGTAACTGGGCATCTCTTATTAACTTTCAGCTTGGTATTAGTAATGCATACTACATGATATGGTTCTGGATGTGGTTCAACTTTCAAATTTAATTTCTTCACGACCTCTTCTGATACCACATTTGTGCAACTTCCCGTGTCAATCACTAGCGAACATATCTGTCCTTCACAACAAACTCTTGTCTGAAAGATTTTTCCTTGATGAATAAGCTCACCATTAACAACTTCTTTATTAGCAATAAGTAAAGGACGGATAACACCCATAAAAACACCCTTAAAATGATCATCATTCAAATCATCAAAATTAACCTCGCCTGCATCAAGAGGTTCTACAATCTCTGTTTCAAATTCTGGTTCATCAGAATCATTATGCACCTTCGAGTTTTTCTTTTCAATCACAGCAACAGATTTTGAAGGGCATTGAAAAGAGAGATGACCAAAACCATGACAATTAAAACACCTCGTCTTAGAATTAGTACTTCTTTGAGATGAAGAATTATCACGAGTCTAAGATGATTTATTTGGAATAAAAGTATTCTCTTGGGGTCTATTAGTGGACTTACCTTGATTTGCATCTACGACAGTTCTCTCGATCCGGGTTGAAGGAGTCATAGAAGATTTCATATAAGATCTCTTTTTCAACTCATCTTCCATCTGATAGGCAATCTGCCATGGTGTAAAGTCTACTTGCATTTAAACTCGTAGAAATCTGAGAATTAAGTCCCTGTCTATACATGACAATCATCACGTCCTCAATCCATGGGAACTCTAATCGGGTGGCCAAGTTGTAAAACTTTCCTGTATATTCATCGACAGACATGCTTCGCTGATTTAACTGTGTGAACTGTAGATGAGCTCGTTGCTTATAATTAGCAGGCACAAAGTATCGGGTCATAGCAGTCTTCATATCATCCCATGATCTATCAAAGTGAGTTTGTTGGTATTTTACCCACCAGAGTCTTGCTATACCCTTCAATTTTGATTCTACAAAGAATACCTTTCTCTCATCGGTCAAACGATACCATCTGAAGAAGCTTTCAATGCTATGCAACCACTCAAGGAATATCTCGGGATTATTGTCCTCGTAAAAATCTCCAACCCCTAATTTAACTCCCCTATTAATATCAAACAATCTCAGTTCTACTTGAACTTGAGCTTGTAGTGGAGGAGTTTGTAGAAGGACCAGTGGAGGATTGAGGACCGAAGATGTTGGACTATTATCAGCATTTTTTTCAACTCCTTTGCCCTTCTTATCTAAGAGATAAGGTTCCATGATCTCCTTTAGTGATGTTATAGACGCCTCTAGTGAATCCATCCTCTCATTCATGGTCTTTTGTAAATCAATTTGTGCTTGAGATAAAACCTCCACTTTAGTATTTAATTCGGCGTTGGAAATCATCTTGAATGGAGTAGAATTTAGAGAAATTTTTTTTTTCGATGAACAGTGTACGGATGAACAGTGCACGCGTGAACAGTGAACAATAATTTTTTTTTTTTGTACGAATCGAAGTTGGGCTCTGATACCAATTGATGTAAATCGGGTAGGTCTAGAAATCAGAGAATAGAAAGAGAAGAAGAAAATAAGAGGGGTAGAAGGGGTTTACCTCATCCTCGCAAGGAATCGGTGAAGAAACACATAAATCTCCGCAGAGAATACTCAATTATTATTCATAATCACTCTAATTAAAATAGTTGGGATTACACCATTATTTATAGGCAAAGTCCCCTACTAAAATAAAAACTACTTTCCTACTAAAATACTAAAAGAGTTTCATGATCAAACTCTTAAATCCCTATCCTACTAAAACTCTATAACAATTTCCTAATTAAACTTTAACTAATACTCCTAACCAAACAAATACTCATAAATAAAATAATAATAATAAAACTACCAATTACACTTTCCTTTGGACCAAAAATTCTTTGTTTTTCGCTGAGGCTTCCAAGGTCGATTGTATTGGTCCAACCAACTAATGGTTGGGCCATCACATTGGCTTCGAGTTATCAAGAGCAAACATGGTATCATCCAGGTTACGGGTAGAATCATTTCTAGTTTTAGGGTGACTGGTCATTGATTTTGATAACAAGTGGTATGAGGTTCCTCATTTTTCCCATCATTTTATGGTCATTCCTGGTGATGGATATACAATTTGTTATTATTTAATAAGTGGCTATTGATTTAGGATGTGGTCCCAGAAAGAATTGTGATTGAGAGATAATCCATCTGGAAATGATTTATCTCATTTGCTCTGTAATTTGAAATATAAAGGGGCAGCCAGCTGCTCATTGCTTCTTCAACCTCATTACAAGTTTCAATACTTGTAATGATCCCATGTCCTTCTCTGTTTATCAGTTGGTATTCCAATGTCTTGATAAAAATGACCCACTTGATGATTATTCAATCTTTTATTTGCTTATTGAGCATATGAATGACATTCATTTGTGTCCTGCTAACTTTAATTGGAAGCTAAGATTATCGTAAAATTGACTTGTAGGTTTGTCTGTTTGTTAGGATAATGTCTTGAAGCTACACATTGTAGCTTTACATAATACACTCAGCAAACACAACAATAAAGATATTTAAGAAGATCATGCAGGATCAGACATGAAGGAACATATCAGAACAAGCATAGAAGAGCGACAAAGAAGCAGAAATAAATTCAAAGGATACCAGGCATTGTGTTGATCAACTGTGAGGTGTTGTAGTGTCAGTATCCAGCCTGAGAATATATATATATGCATATATATATATATACATACATATGTATGTATGTATTTGACAGAACACATGCATCTCTGTTTCCACTTCTATGGCAAGTTAAACTAGTTATTACCCATGGTGGAATCTGGCCGCTGGAACAATGATCTCCTCCCATGCTGCAATATAATGGCAAAATATTATTACTCCGGTTGCTGATCATCTTTAAGCAGTCGAATTCAATTTTCAATTCCTAGGAAAGTGTGTCATATGTAAATCTTTTTTCTTTTCCTGGTGCAATTGCATATGTTCTTATGATGCAAGCACTTAAATATTATGTGATGCAGGGGAGGAAGTCTATTCGAATGCAACATATATATATGTTGATGTTAGAGATGTTGCGTATGCCCATGTTCAAGCATTTGAGATTTCTTCAGCTACTGGCAGATACTGTTTAGTCGGGACAGTAACACACTCTTCCGAGACTCTAAATATATTACGCGAGCTTTACCTTGCCCTCAACCTTCCTGAGAAGTACGTTTTTTGGGATTTGCACCTCACTTTATGTTACATGTTTGCGGCTACTAACAAAAATAATTGAAGTGGGTCAGGTCACACCTTTAGAAAATGCATATAATGTTAAATTTTCTGTGTTTCATGGAGTTTCTGTTCTTTCTTTCAATTTTTGTTTGGATTTAAGAAATTTTGAATGTAATTCAACTTTTTGAATTTAGCTCTCTCGATCATATTTTTAACTATAGTCAATCATTGGTGTAAACTGGTGCATATTCTTCATCGTTGTTTTGAAAACAGCTTATGTAGGGAATGAGAAACTGTGTGGTGGATTATGTGAAACACTTAAAAAACTGTGGAATGGATCAAAGAGTTCTATGATAGAGGGAAAGATTAGAGAATTGTAGAACTGTTAGTTTGATAGCCTATGCAATAAAGTCACTCAAGTAATATAAGTTTTGGATATGATAACACTTTTAATAATTTCAGTAATTGTATGCTTTTAGGTTATATATGAAGGCATAATATCCTTAGAAAAATGGGAGTCTAAGAAACATAAAATTCTGAAATTGGCATGATATATCCTTCTGAAGACTCGCCCTATCTTTTTTGTTTGTGAGATAATAATATGCACATGTTATGTGCAGCATCAAACAAGTAATAACATTGAGGCACTGGTCCCTCGACCTTGGCATCAATGCGTCAAGTCCTCATGTTGCCTGGCAAAACAAGTAAATCAGATGGAAAACATGAAACAGCATTTAGGGTATATGATAACAAATGAGAAATGTAATAAATTTTGAACCTCCTACAGGTCAAATTCCATTTGTCTATCATATCTTTCCTTGTCTGTTCAATTTTCACAGATAGATTCACCAACCTAATATGAGAAATACCCAAGATTTGTTACCTTAGATGGAAGCTATCTTTTCTTATAATCTATGTGACACTATTAATCATCATATATGATGTAGCCTGAGGTTAAAATGTTATAACTTATCCCACCATTCAGTAGCTGATGGGCAAAGCCTGGATTTAGACTCTGCAGGGCTAATTTATCAGGGTAACAAAAGATGTATAGCCTAGAATAAATAGTGTTTAGAATATTGATATTTTAGAGGGGAGCATGTTTATGATTTCAACAATGGTTCACCAAAATTAAATAAGCCACAAGCTAATTTTAGAACCTCGGAGGAGGGCCATGACCCCACTGGTCTCACTCATTTTAGCCTCTCCTCTTGTAGCTGGTACCTTGTCTGTCATAGTTTTCGTTCTACTTTTTGTTTCTTTATGAATAGGTTCAGCAACAGATTATGATTAATACCCAAAATTCGCAGTAAAACTTCCAAATAGTTTATGAGGACGGTAAATGTTAGCTTTGTTTTTTTGACAATAAAAGTGAGGTTTGATTGTGTACTCTTTGTATAATAATATAATTGTATACTAATTACAATTTTTTAAGAAAAAATTGAATTTTCATTTTTGATTTTATTTCAATAAATGATACAATAGAACATAAATTTTGGTTGTAAAATTTAAAATATTTGATATCCTATCTTTGATTGGAGTGTTTTTTGTCTAAGTATAATATTTTAAACTTAAGGGGTCTAAGTATTTTATACTTACAAATTTCAGGGGTCTAAGTGTAATTTATTAATTAATATATTTACAGTAGGGGTCTAAGTATTATGTGCGTACCAACCTCAGGAGTTGTGTGTAATATTTCAAACGTCAGGGGTTTGAATGATTAAGTGACAAACCTCAGGGGATCTGGGTGTAATTCTCCCTTATTTTAATTGTCTGTGTTTCTGTTATACATACCTACAGATGATCAGAAGAAGACTGCCCACCTACTTGCACTTGATGGAGCTAATGAAAGACTACATTTGTTCAAAGCAAACTTAATGGAGGAAGGATCTTTTGATTCTGTGGTTGATGGTTGTGAAGGTGTCTTCCATACAGCCTCTCCTGTTATCTTTTCAGTCACTGACCCTCAGGTACATTCTCAAACTTTTACTGGTTTGTTATAGCTTTATAGTAAGATTACTCTATCATGACCAGGATATTACATGTTTAAATCACGAACAATCTATTCACGTGCAGACTACATATATAAATCTAGTCCTCTTCAAACACCACAATGACAAAACCCTCATGGCTTTCCTTTTTTTCAGCTGCATGTGTTATGAATACTTTTTTCCCTTACTACAGAAAACTCTAAGGAAAAAGAATTGATATAGATATGCATTCTGACGAGTAATGCTACACATTGCAAATTTATATTCCAATGTTGCATCCCAAATCAATAAAAATGGTTAAATCAGTGGGTCCCAATAACTTTTTTTGACGGACCCACTCATCCAACCATCGTTGTTGATTTGGGATGCAAATTGGATACAAATCTAGGAAGCAAAGCATTTCAACCATTTTGACACCTTTAGCCAATTGTACTTCAATCAACCCATACCTGATAGCTGTATTGGGTTAAGAGTTGCTTGTTATCTATTTTCCATGTTGCATGCAGACTTAGTTGACCCTGCTGTGAAGGGCACACTTAATGTTCTTAGATCCTGTGCAAAAGTTTCATCTATCAAATGGGTGGTTGTAATATCTTCCATGGCATCAGTCATGTTCAACAGAAACACTCCAGACCCAGATGTCGTAATTGATGAGACTTGGTTCTCAGATCCTGTATTTTGTGAGCAATCAAAGGTGAGTACACGTTCGCCATCTCTTTGCATCCTCAACTCAACTAAATGGAGCCTTGTATCAACTAATTTGGATCAGCTACATGAATTCTCTTTCGTCAATATGTTATTTAAAGTTGATTTCGTTTTACCTCTGCCCTGCACATTGCCATCAACAGATATCTCATCCCTTATCCTCAGTGATTCAACAGGTATTCTGTAAACATGTATAAACACCTAAGTTGATTATCTCCTAATTTATCATCTATTGGTTCTACCTCTTGTATTATAAATATACTCATTCCAATTCTACTCTTTCTGATTTTACGAGGCATCCATCTTAATATCACCATTTTTTACGCGCTTAGTTTTTGAGCATATTGCTTCTTAATTGTCCTACATTATGTTCTAGAATGCATTGTTTAATTTGTCAATAGTTGTCGCATAGAACTTATATTTCAAGTTTGAGAGGTATATGTCGATCACAAAATACTCTAGATGCACTTTTCCACCTAGTTCATCCTACTTTAATTCAAGGAGTTAGCCTAGTGGTAGTTCAACCACCAGATAAACCTCTCATAGGTGGTAAGTCGGGGGGTTCAAATATCCTACCAAACGTAGTCTCTTGGGGCAACCACCCATAGATTTACCCCCTTATATGGAGAGACGGTTTTGCAAAAAGTCCAACATTAGTCTGATACGTGAGTGGGGTAATACCGGTGATCTATTGGGATAGCTAAGTTGTAAAAAAAAAATATAAAGATTCAAGAAAAAGTTTGATAGGCTCAGAGGTGAAGTCCATCAATGGCGTATGGAGATTGGGCTAGCGGTAGAGTCCTGGAATAAAAAAGTAATCAGTTTAGGGTTTTGTATTATATTTCTTGGGTTGTTTTGAGCTTTGCTGAGAGAAAACTGCTTCAGAGGAAATTCATTTGGGCTTTCTTTCTAAAATCAGATAAATATCTCGAGACATCAGAATTTTGAATTTTCATCTCTGATTTGTTTTCGATTCCCACCAAAACCCAAACATTTCGTTCGTTTTGGTGGAACAAAACGAAATTTTGATCTTGATTGCTACTTGATTATCATCTATTTTGTGTGTTGTTGTTCAACCCTGTAGTTGGAAAGAAGTTAATTTGCTTTAATTATCTTCACTATTTGTTTGATTGAACTGTGTTGTATGCCTCAGCTATGGTATCCGCTTTCAAAAACATTGGCTGAGGAAGCTGCATGGAAATTTGTAAAAGAGAATGGGATTGACATGGTGACGATACATCTAGGTTATGTGATTGGTCCTCTTCTACAACCAACACTCAATCTCAGTTCTCAGGGGATTTTGAACTACATAAAAAATGGTATGCTTTTCTGTAACAAGTGGGATGATTCATATATGATATGATAGCAATCCTCATGGTTATATTAAATCATCTAGCAATCCTCAATTCCTCATGCTAAAAAAGTCAACTGTTATTGTGATCTAGGTATGGTAAGTCTTTTATAGACTTTTGGCTGGCAAGACTGGGAATATTTTATAGACCCATATCTAGTTTTGGAATGGGTATTACTAATACGGCCTTTAGGAAATGTTAGAGCTTGTCCCACATCGTAAAGTAAAACCTCTTAAACTAGTATATTAGCCTTATCAATATCTCCACTCATTGCTAATTGATTTGAGTTGGTTGCTTTAACATGATATTAGAGCAGGTTCATTGGAAGCATGCATAGGAGTATATGAAGGAGTTACTAGAGAATACAAATGCATATCACATGGGAAGTATGAATGAGATGTAAAATGATTAATTGTCCAAATTATACAATTAGTTGTTTGCAGTTATCGTTAATTGGTTTTGAGATGAATGCTTTCACATGGTATTAGATCTGGGCTACAAGAGGCTTTTGGGTGTGACTCGCTATTTCATAGCAATTGATTCCCCCATTGTCCGTGCCATAAGTTCACCATGTTATATTCTGATCTTTAGCAGTAGATGGATGCTTCAGGTGTGTAGGGAGTGTTAAGAGTTTGTCCCACATCTACCATGAGCCTCGTGGGCATTTCCACTCATTGCTAATTGGTTTTGTGTTGAATGCCTTAACTAGAATTAAGCCCTCATTGCTACACCAAGTGTGAAGATTTTTAGTGAGAGAAATTTATACCGAGTCTAAGTTATCGAGATTAAACATGGTATTTAATTTACAGATAGAATCTAATCTAGTTTGAAGGAAGATGGGACATTGCTTTTGATAACTGCTGGTATGAGGTTCCTCGTTTTCCCATCCTTTATGATCATTCCTGGTGATTGATGTAGGATGTTTGTGTGTTGTTTTAAGTGGTTATTCAATATGTGGTGCTCATTTGCTTTTATTAGAAAATTCTACTTGGCCTTGTAGAAGTTTGATTGCATTACAAGTTTCAGTTATCATCTTTTCTAGATTGACAAAATTGTTTCAGTTGCCCTTTGTTTTTCATAGGAGATGTGTATCTTGAACAATGACTGTACAATGGTTATTCCTTCTTTTGCTAACTTACTAGGCATATTCATGTAGTCCCTTTTTGGCCTGCTAAATAAAATTGGAAGGCCAAAATTACCGTAAATTGACTTGTAAGCTCATCAGTTTGTTAGAAAATGTATTGAACAATGTTACCTAGATCTTAGGTTGATTTGAAACGTGCTAGGAGAACACGATACAATACTCTTTTTGGTACAAGGTTTAATGGGGACAAACTTGGTTGATACATTATTTTGAGTTTGGATTTGTTTTTAATATTTTTAACTAATATATGAAATTATAAATAAATACATACGTTTTCAATCAATAAAGAAAAATAAAGTGTGTATGGATGCATATTTGTAGCACAAAAAATTCAAATCACAACAAATCAAAAAATAAGTTTAAAAATCACCAAAATAATGAGATAAAATATTGAGTGTATTCCTAACTTGGAATGAAGGTTGCAATTTGGGCTTACCAGGAAACATAGGCGAACCTAGAGTTAGGTTACAATTTAGGATTAGGGATTTGGGCAATCTAAGTCGTGAACTCACTCCGTTTGCGGTCATGCAACTCCAAACACTGGGCGCATGGGTTACCTATGATCCCCATATACTAGGTGTTGTGCATATTGACCTGTGTAGTGCTATAGCTGACGCGCTGAATATCTAGCCGGTGGAGTTATTTACATGCATGTAAGTTCGCAGAACACACATACCACTGTAGATTTTTTGGACCACAATAATTTTCTACATTGCCATTTTCTTGTCTAGATAACCTAGTTAGTAGCAAGGGGTGCCTTTGGAACAGTGATTTGTGGACAAATATCGACGATATACTAGCCAAACATTATTGTTCTAGTTGTTTATCTGTTATCTTTGCCAAACATTACTATTCTAGTTGCTTATCTGTAATCTATGGGTAATGGCAAAAGTCATTTCTCAAATTCCAAGGACAACACTCAATATGGAAATCTTTTTTCTTTTTCTTTTTTTTCTCAATATAATTGCCTATTAGTTCTTATGATGCAATCAATTAAATTTGATATGATACAGGGAAGGAAGTCTTCCCTGATGCAATTTATAGATTTGTTGACATTAGGGATGTTGTATCTTCTCATATTCAAGCATTTGAGATTCCTTTGGGTAATGGCAAATACTGTTTAGTCGGAACAGTGACAAAGTCTTCCGAGGTCGTAAATATATTAAATGAGCTTTGCCCTACTCTCAACCTTCCTGACAAGTACGTATCTACTTCATGTCACAAGCTGGGGCTACTACTAGAATTAATTTAAGTTGATCATACATCTAGTAAATGCTTTCATATATTAACTTTCTTACATTTCATTGGGACACATTGACTATATTAAAGAATTTCTGCTAATTTGATACTTTTACATTATATGAAGGTAAAATAGGAAAGGTATAAAAAAGAATCTTTATTCTTAAAAAGTTATGTATCTAAAGTTACAAATGAATTATAAAAAGATGAATCTTAAAGTTACAAAAGTATCTAAAAGGTCTCTTATTGCCTTTCCTTCTCTGTCCAAGAGAGCATACTAAAATCACTATTAAAATAATATAA
>JAHQCQ010016502.1:0-11268 GCA_023539305.1 Ilex asprella | reverse complement strand
AAACAAGTATGCATTTATCAACATTATATCCAAAACTCATATCCAAGTATGTTATCTCATGTTAAGCAAATAACACTCTTCAAAATCAAGACATTATGTAAACACATAACATGCCCATAATTCGCATAATTTTGAGAAATTACTTTAAGCAATTTCTACTTTCCCATTTCAAGATAGAATATACTCTACCTATTTTTAATACACATTTCATCAATTCATTACCATAGGTCAGTTATATATATATCTATAATAACCTACCCATTTTAACACTACATTTAAAGTTGTGAATAAAGCCCAAGTAGGAAAGTTCCCTACCTCTTGAAGCGTAAACCGAGTTGTAGAAGCTCCCAAGAATTCGACCCAAGCTCCAATCCAAGCTTCCCAAAAATTTTAGTTTTTCCACCTTCAGTGAAAGCCCTCCGTTTTGGTGTGTACCCGTAGCCCTCGTCGAGGAGATCGACTTTTCCTCTTGGCTCGAACGGATCCGAGCGCTCTAGCTCCGTAGATTGTAGAGAGAAGTTGGAGCTTTCCTCTCTTTTCCCTCTCTTCTCTATCAGCTGAGAATCGGCTGAGTAATGGGGGAAAAATCTGATTTTCTCCCTATTTATAATTTTAGAACACTTGGCCCACAACGTGCCAGACGTCCATTTTTATTCCTGGTCCGTTTTCATCCCGAAACGATTAAATTTCGCTCCGGTTCAAGTTCAAAATATTTTTAATTTGTCTTGACCTCATTTAGTTTAAAATTTTCATAATTTACCAAAACTTTCGTATTTTGGTCTCCCAGGGCCCGACCACCTCGTAAAATGTGAAAAACCTGACTATCTCGGAATTCGATGAAATTTGACATGGTCACTAGATTTTGCGAGACGATTCCAAAGGTGAGGTCCGTTTTGTCATCCGAGTTCTAAAAAATTTCAGGTTTACAACCCGAACCGTCATGGCAATTTTCCGTTTTGCCCTTTATTCTTAAAAGTTTAAATTTATCCGAATTTTTACACTATGTACCACATAACAACCAAATAACCCTAGTAAACCCAAAGGTGAACCATTCAAAAGTTTTAGTTTAGCTATTCAATTGGCAGGTCAATGATTTAATGAAGATGGAGTTCTAATCTATGCATTTAATCAAAAGCATTAACTATGACGAAATTTAACCCTTCTATAACCATTCTGTTGACTGTTACATAAAATCCAACTACATGTATCATTGAATCATGCATGAAGTGCATAATAACTATAAATATAATGGTATATAGCAATAAGCTTAGCTCGATGTTCATAACCATGAGCATATAATAACAATATCCATTCATCACTTAAGGGAATATTACACATGCATTCACCCTTCACCCAAGAGAATAAATGAACTACTCATTCCTCATTGCTATAGACGAGCAAGAAGAATTAGATAACCCCATTATAATAGAAAACAAAATACAATAAGTCATCTCCCGAGCAATAGTTGAAACATTCCCACTCTTATTACCTGCTAGGGTACAAAAGTGAGATATGTTCAACCCTCCAAGTAAAAAGGATGACAAAGAAATGTAGAATAAGAGAGTTTCTGGCCAAGGAAGTGTTCAAGGCAGGGTTTGTTCTCTTTGGATTTGGATTTTTTCTCTTTGAAGAACTCTCCTAAAAATTGACTAGATAGGAGTATTTGTAGGCACCAGAGGGGGTCTCCAAGGTGGCAGACACCCAAGATGGCCAATCAAGATCTTTTGTTGCTCGAATGGATCAATGGGAGAATAAGCAAGAGGAAGGTGGTTTAGGGCATCGTTCAGATGCTGCCACCACAATCCAGATGGTAGTGATTCTCTATTTTTTGCTTTGCCAACTTTCCTTTGTTAACTTGTTGAATTTTTAATTATGCTTGCCTCTTTTCCCTTGCTTAGCCTTTGCACTTTTATCCTTTTGAACTTTCTTAATATTCTTGAAACCCTACAAAATAGATTAATTAGACAATAACCCCAATACTTTACAAGTCAATCACTCTAACCTACTTTATGCACACATTTAACCTAAATTCCAATTCATTATCGCACGCACTATTCAGGGTTAATCAAGCTCCTGTGCAAAGAAGACTCTACTCAAATTTTTGTTTTGTTATAATTTTGGTGAATGGGGTGTAATGACATGGTATTAGGTTATACGGTATCCACAAAATATTTTGTGGATTGATTAGCGATCAACGAATTGAGAAATGACCCCAAAATTTTGGGGCGTCACAAGTATATCCTCTACTATTCCCCAAGGAACTTTGACTGAATGGTATGCCAGCTAAAGTGCGATGCATATAGGCTTGAGATCACCTAATCCTAAATATTGGTAGGTAGAGTAATGGAGTAGGATGAAGCTAGCTTTAAGATCAAGAAAAGCTTGTTCAATCTTGATGTTCCCTATGACACAAGAAATAATAGGACACCTAGGGTCTTATACTTTGGGGGATTTAATTGATCAGGGACAAAATAGGATCAGAAAAGATGGGATGTGTGGGGCAATGAGGACCAAGTATATGGAGAGTATAAAAATGGGAGAAAATTAGATTTTATCCCCATTTTACACTTGAAATTTTTGGAAAACAGAGAGGAGAGAGGAGAGAGAAGAGAGAAAGGAGAAAAACCAAGTTCTCCAAGCCTTCTTCCTCCGATCTAGGGCAATTCGACATTCGAATTTTCTTCAGGCTAAAAGCAAAAGTTATTCTATACGTCACAAGCTATGAGTACGTACCAAAGATTGTGGGTTTTTCCAAAATGTCAAAGATGGGATGGTTGGGATCAAGGCTTTGAAGTTTGATTTGGATCTTTTGGAGCTTCTTCTACATATTTTCGCTTCAAGAGGTAGGGTTCCTCTCCTAACTAGGTTTATTTCCAACCTAGGGTTGAGATATGAAATGGGTAGGGTGTTAGAGATATAATCTCATGTAAGACACATATCTAGCGTAGTTGAAATATGGACAATGGGTATAAAAATGGGTTCAAATCAATTATTATATGAATTGGATTTTTGGTGAACTTGTTTGCTTATAATTTCATAAAGAAAGTGTTTCTCAGGCTTGCTATGTGTTTTCATTATGGCTTGTAGGTATTTTATAAAATACCTATGTTTTTTTTAACACTAAATGCCTATGTTGATTAAGTGGGTTAATTGCATTGAATATGTAATAACATGCTTGAGATTGATGTTATGGAATGTGATTATATGCTTTGAGATATAATTCACATTGAGAATTAGGATATGTTAGTGGAAATTGTTTATGTTCATAACATGCTTATGATATGATGAACATGAAGTTGTAGATTGCAATTGTACATTACATTGCATATTCATGGGTGACATCGTATTTGTGGGCATTTGCCATGAGTGCGGGTATGGGTGCATTTTTTTTATCAAACAACATCCTTGGTGGATGATACGTGGGCTCGAAAAAGTTGGATCTAGGTTAGACTGAGTTGCATGGGTTACATTGAAGGGTTGGGGTTAGAAAGAATGACTAGATTCTCCCTTGGGTGCAAGACCTGGTAACTTCGGATGCACATTTTCATTGGTATTGAGCTCATAAAGTGTGTCGACGTACGTGGAAGCGTTGGTAGAAGTCCATAGATGTCATGTCGGTTGGGTACTCTTTGGTGTAAGTCCATAAATACCCACCCCAATAAAGATCCTGAATTTTTTATAAAATGGTCATTGGATGTTCAATATCAATGGCAGAGGCTTGAAATGCCCGGATGCATACACATTGCATTGCATGTGTTATGGAAACCAATAGAGGGCTCCAATTGTATTGCATATGTGAGTCTCATCTAATGACATGGCATGACAATGTGTATTCATTTGTTGAATTGTATATTTTTGAATGAATGTTTGTTTGATGAATTGCATGTGAATGTTTGAAATGCAATTGGGTTAGGCAGTAGCCTCCTTAGGAGATACCTTATTGAGCGTAGTTCACCCTTTATAGGGATATATTTTTAAGTGTTGGACAAACGGCGGTGGACAACCCTCACTTGGGTCTTTGTTGATGAATAAGCGGAAATATGGCTTTTGAATTACATTTTTGTAAATCAATTATGTAATTTATTTTGAACTTGTAAATTGTATTAAGGGGACATGTGATGGACTCATATAGACTATATTTTGAGTGTAAATGAATGTCATATGGGTTTGGACGGAATCAGAATGAGTTGGGATGGTTGAAAGTTGAAAATAGAAACATATGGGGAAAGTATGGGCCTAGATAACGGTACCTAAGTAATTATGTACTGGTACCACATTCTCAAACAGTCCAAGTACTGATACCTAGGCTCGTAGGCACCAGTACTTGAATTTCAATGGGCTTAGGTACCAGTACCACGATGGATAGTGGCATCAGGTACCGGTAGAAATACATATAGGTATCGATACCTAGCAAATAGTAGACTCAGGTACTGGTACTCCGTCACCCAGGTAACGGTACCAGATAGTTGGAAGGATGTTAAAAAATTAAACGTCCAAGTACTGGTGCCACATCACTCAGGTACCGGTACTTTGCAAACAGAAGGCTCAGGTACCGGTACCACGTGATAAGTACTAGTAGCTCTTTAAAATTTTCAAAACTAAAAATATAATTTTGGCAAGCCCTTGGGCCTTGAGCCTTCTTATTTAAGGGATGTAATGGGTTCAATAACAAGTGTAAATTGATGGGGATTAGACTTTGAAATGGTTAAGTGGTTGATATGTGTACAGGTTATGCGTCAGATAGTGTTCCGGTACATGGGGGACTTTGCCCAAATTCTGTGTTGGTTACGATCCTGGTGATAGGGATGTAATGACGTGGTGTTGGGTTACAAAATTCATGAGTACTTCGAGCAAGGGTGTTGTTTGATTCAAGTGTATCTCATTCATTCATAGCTGCATTATATGTGATAGATTTGGGCTTAGATGTTGAGACCTTGGAAGAGCTATTGAATGTGAGTTTTCCCCTAAAAGCTAGGGTTTGAATTGATCAGATATGTCAGGAATATGAGTTAGAGATCTCAGAGATTCTACTCACTGTGGACCTTAGGGTCATGGACAAGTCGGAGTTTGATGTCATCCTTGGATGGATTGGTTGACGGCACACCAATTCGTCATCGATTGTGATTAGAAGTGGGTCACTGCCTATACACCGAAGGGCAATTGTTTCAAGTTTTAGGGATAAAGCACATTGTTTTACCCCAAGTCATGTATGATTCTCGTTGGCACAAACAGTTGATGGATTGACTTGTGAGCCTTACACTTGAAGACGTGGTAAGATATGAGTTGGGTCTACCTCGGGTAGTGTGTGAGTATGCGAATGTTTTTCCAAGTGATATGTTGTACTTGCCTCCACATCGGGATGCAGACTTCACCATTAAATTACAACCTGGAACACCCCTACTTCTATGACACCTACGAAGTTACAAGAACTCAAGATCCAGTTGCAAGAATTATTAGACAATGGCTTTATTAGGCCAAATACCTCACCTTGGGGCACTCTGGTGCTATTTTCTAAGATGAAGAACAAGACCCTTAGACTTTGTATAGACTATCTACAATTGAATTAGGTCACCATCAAGAATAATTACCTATTGTAGAGGATTAATGATCTTTTTGATCAATTGAGAGGGGCACGAGTCTACTCCAGGATGGATATGCACATGAGATACCATCGGTTAAAGATTAAGGAGGCCGATATCCCTAAGACTACGTTTAGGATGCAATATAGGTATTTCGAGTTTACTGTCATGTCATTTGGTTTGATGAATGCCCGACAACATTCATGGATCTCATGCATAGGGTGTTCAATCCTATTTAGATCAATTCGTTGTAGTCTTTGTTGATGGCATCCTGATATATTCCAAGTTTGAACAGGAGCATGAGGGTCACTTGAGAATCCTTCTCTAGACATTGAGAGACCATCAGTTTTATGCCAATTTCAGGAAGTGTGAATTTTGGCTGACGGAGGTGAAATTTTTGGGACACATGGTGTCTTGGGATTGGAGAAGGTTAAGGTAGTAATGGATTGGAAGAGCTAGAAGTCAGTCTTTAAGATACGTAGTTTCTTGGGATTGGCGGGGTATTATCAAAGGTTCATAGAGGACTTCTCACGGCCAGCCTCACCTATGACTAGGTTGACCAGGAAAGAGGTCAAGTTTTGTAAACCCTCACATGTTTATACTCACATAATCGTATAATTTTTAATTAATTAATTTGAAAATGAAAATATAAGTGTTAAGGTTGAAATAGTAAGTAGTTAGCTAGGATTTAGTTTTGAATTGTAAAGAATTAAAAACATGCTTAATAGAACGTGTAGGTATTGAGATTTATGTGAGAAACTTTGTTAGACATGCATGAGATGATTTTTGAAGGGTTGAAGATAGATTGAAAATGAAAAATGGAGGAAATAGGAAAAACTGGGCAAAATCGTACCGATATTACGTACCAGTACTGAACTGTACCGGTACTGCATTCCAAAGCAAACTGGTCTAGAGAGTTCGACGTACTGGTACAGTGTACTGGTACTATACCGTACCAGTACGGCCGAAAGAATTCTGAATGTTTAATGTCGCGATCTTGGTCCGATTTTTGCCCTATAAATATATTATGTCGCCTCTTTTGGCTCCATTTCCGCCCCTTCAACTTTAGAAACCCTAAGAGAGAAAGAAAGGAAGAGAAGAAAGGAATAAAGGAAGAGAAAAACAAGAGTTTAAAAGAGTTATTCAAGATCAAAACCTAGATTTCAAGAGTCAAGGTAGGGGTTTCCTTCCATTCGCTTACATTGAGGCTAGGGTTATTTTATATGCATGTTTTTGACTCTTAATAGTATGTATTTGTTATGGGTTCTTGGTTTCTCTGTTCTCTTGCAATTATTAACATGTTTTACACAAAGTACCCTTTCTCTTGCTTTAAAACCCTAGTTTTTTTAGAGTGATGAATGTTCTTCTTCAATTTTTCCTTTACTAATGATTTAGAAACTATAGTACTTTGTGTAGAGTAATACAATTATATTGTTGTGTTTTCTTACAATTTTCTTAGTTGGTTATTAAAAATGTCACATGCTTAAATTGGAAATTTTTGGGATATGCTTGTAAATAGAGGAAATGGGTTTGGCATTGTATCTCTTATGAATGTGGGATGACCATGGGTGACCTTTGACTAGATATCGTAGGGTGGGTAGATGTTGTGCTTGCTCCATGTGGGCTGGCCTTTTTCCTACCACTCGTAGTAGGGTTGGTGCCTTGTGAGGACCAAACTACTATTCGCTCATAGGTGCCATGTATGGGAATTAGTATACAATGTATGGGTTAGATTCGTTATTGCTGGTGCAATGGTATGGGATAATGTAGTCGGTAGACGCCCTTCCCGAAGTTTGATATCCTTGCGAGGATTTGTGTGTGTGTGGACCTAGATATTACTCAATGTGTCGATTCATGTGGATTGCCTTACATCATAATAGAGATACATGTTTATAAGGTTAATATGAAGGTAGTTGTTGGTAATTGTTCATTCTACCGGATACGGTTTCTACAAGAGTTTTGGGAAATATGGGATTCTGCAAGAACTTGTGAGAAATGGTTTATGGTAGAATATATTATTAATTGTGTATTGGTTCCATTTATTCCTTAAATTACCGTTGTTAACTAAACTTAAGATCTGTTTGGGAAATGTCCCTGTTCTATTTTCAAAAACTATATATTTTATTTTTGAAATGAGACCGACCGTTTTATATGTTTTATGAAACCTTGTTTGGGTTTGGAAGGATTTTTCTACAGAACTTCGTGCTCATTCCCTACAGTTAAATATTTTACAGATCATGTACCAGAGGAGGAGCTTGGTGTTCACTAGTTGGGCCATGGAGAGGCTTCCTTAGAGGGATACTTGAGTCCCAAGTGGGACATCTAGAGATGTAGTTTATTTTTGGTGCTAGACTAGAGAATGTATTTACGATTATGCATAGTCTAGTATTTTGTTTATTCCGCTGCTAAGTTTAAGTGCAATTCTTTTGAAATGTAAATGCCATGGCTTGACCTATTCTTTTGGAATGATAGTGTGGATATGATATATGGTGAATGAAAGTTTATTTTATGATGGATAAATAGACCCGGTGTGGTCAATTGTTATGCATATGTGGACCCTGCGTAGTCAATTGTAGTATATTTATACAAGTTGTGTTTTGGTAGGTCACTCCGTACAAAGGAGACTCTGCCCGAATCTTGTTAAAATACCAATGGTTGGTGAATGAAACTTTCTTATTTATGGAGTTATTTAGTGCTTTCATGCAGCGAATGGTAATTAGAATGTAATGCCGTCCAAGGGGATTTTTGGGGCGTTACAAGCTTCAGTGAGATAACTCATGTGAGAGGGCATTCTAGGAGTTAAAGAGGATGCTTACTTCAGCTCCTATTTTGATTGTACCAAAGAGAGGGGTAGAGGTACACAGTCTATTGTGATGCCTCGAAGGACAAACTTATGTGTGTTTTGATGCAGTCCGAGAGGGTGGTAGCATATAGTTCATGATAATTAAAGAACCACTGACAGAATTACCCCTTCCATGACATGGAGTTGGTAGTCGTTGTCTTTTCCTTGATGGTATATCACCACTATTTATATGGAGAGCAGTTTAAGGTATTTTCATATCACAAGAATCTGAACTACCTTTTTACACAACGATACCTCAATATAAGGCAGAGCAGGTGGATGAAGTACCTAGAAGACTATGACCTCACTTTACATTGTCACCTTGATACAGAAAATGTGGTGGCTGATGTACTCAGCCAGAAGTTACAGAGATTCTTACTTAGAGATCATGGCGGATGCTCAAGACTATGGGATATTTTAGGCTACACTATAGAGATCAAGCTCAAAGTATGTTGGGAAGTCTGGTGGCTATGCCTTCTTTATTGAGTAGAGCGATCAAGTCCTAGGGGCAGGATATGAAGATATTGTCCATCAAGGACTAGGTATAATCAGGTACGAATGATGAGGACTAGGTCATTCACGCTGATGGCAGTCTTTGGTTTAAGTGAAAGGTTTTGGTTCCCCAATCTCTAGATCAGGGGGAGGAGATCATCAGGGAGTTTTATTGTTCCTGTTTTTTGGTTCATCCTGGTGGTAGGAAGATGTACCATTATCTTCTCCGCCAATATTATCAAAGCAGAATGAAGAAACACGTTGGAGACTTTGTTAGTATATGTCTCACGTGTCAGCGTGTTAAGGCTAAGTACCAGAGACTAGCGACGTTGTTCCTGCCTTTGGAGGTGGTTAAGTGAAAGTGAGAATGTATCACTATAGATTTTATAACCCACTTGCTACGGACTTCATATGGGCACGACATGGTATGGGTAATAGTGTGCAGATGACCTTCACACAGAAGAAATTCTGCAGATTATACATATGGGAGATATTTTGGTTATACGAGATGCTCGTGTCGGTAGTAACGAATTAGGATCCAATGTTCATTGCCCATTTTTTGGAGAGCTTCCAATGGGCTATGGAGAGATAGTTGATTATGAGTACAACTTTACATCCCCAGATGGACAATCAGTTGATGAGGACCATTCAGACTTCAGAGGACATGCTTCAGGCATGCATCCTTGATCTCAAGGGTATCTAGGAGGAGCACTTACTCTTAGTGGAACTCGCCTACAACAATATTTATTAGGCGAGCATATAGATAGCACCCTATTAGGTGCTCTATGGGGACTCGTGCAATTCTTTGGTGTGTTGTACAAAGGTTGGAGAGAAACCCTCCACGGGTCTAAATTTGATTAGAGACACTTCATAGAAGAAGGACTTGATACGAAAGTGTCTTCTTACGACACAGAGTTGACAAAAGAGCTATACAAACAAGCGGCGAAGACCTCTGGAGTTCAAGGTTGAAGATCATGTCTTCTTGAAGGTTATACCTGAGAGGGTATTAGTCAAGTTCAGGAAGCTAGGAAAGCTATCACCGAGGTACATTGGGCCCTTTGAAGTACTCCAGAGGATTGGCACAGTTGCTTACCGATTTGCATTAACGTCAAATCTATCTGGTGTTCATGCGGTGTTCTATGTATCTATACTCCGGAAGTACACTCCAGATCCCACGTATATGGTGGATTGGCGTGAGATGGTGGATGATGTAGATGAGACCTTCAAGGAGGGACCGGAGCGTATCATGGACAGTCGAGTGCAAGTTTTGTGTGGCAAGACCATAAGGCTGGTAAAGGTGTCGTGGAAGCATCGTGGTGTGGAGGAGGTGACATGGGAGCGTGAGGACACGATCTGCACTATATATCCATTCTTATTTAAGGATGGAGGTACATTCTTATAGTCATATAGTAGTACATGACTATCTGCATATCCATGTTGTTATATGTTCATGTGTGTGTGTAATTTCGGGGACCAAATTCCTTTAAGGGGGAGAATATAAAATCCTGAAAAATTAAAATTTTATTATAAAGAGCAAAATGGTAAATTAACCATTAGAGTGGGGGCTAAAAACCAAAATTTTCTAGAACTCAAATGACAAAACAGACATCACCATTAGATTCGTCGCACGAAATCTAGCTACCCAGTCAATTTTCATCAAAGTCTGAGACAGTCAAATTTTTGCGTTTTACAGGACGATCAGGCATCGCACAACTAAAATAAATGCAATCATATTTTAGTCACAGAACCTAAGAAAATAATTTAAAGTTAGTTCAAATCAAATATCTTGAACTTATATGGGAAGAGATTTAACTCATTCGGGACAAAATCGGATCAGAAGAGACAGAACGTGTGGCACAACGAGGACTAAGAATATGGAGAGTATAAAAGGAGAGAAAACCATATTTTCTCTCCATTTTACACCTAAAATTTCCAAAAAACAGAGTTTAAAACCGGGGTAACTTTGATTTTTCTTAAAAAAGGGAAAATGATCATTTTTTCACTATAATGTGGAATTAAAATACATATTCTCTAGAGCTTGGATGACACAACAGACTTCACCATTGGATTCGTATCACGAAATCTAGTCACCTAGACTAATTTTAACGAATTCTGAGATATTCAAAAAATTTCACATTTTATGAGACAAATTGGATGGCGAATGACCTCACAAAGGTTCCCTAAAATGAAAAATATAAATTTTCCTTATAATTTAATGAAAGTTAAACTAAAATCAACTTGAACTTAAACAGGGATGAAATAAATCGTTTCAGAGCGAAAACGGACCCAAATAAGTGGGGGACACTTGGCGCGATGAGATCCAAGCCTTGGAAATTATAAATAAGGATTAAAATT
>JAHQCQ010016501.1:0-11268 GCA_023539305.1 Ilex asprella | reverse complement strand
AAATCAAGTACACACTAATATATCAAAAAAATACACACACTAATACACCTAAACATACACACATTAATACAATAAAACACATGCTAATACACCAAAAAATATATACACACATATACTAGTATACCAATACACATACACACACCAATATACTACAATTACACACATACACACAATAATACACCAACCACACATACACCAGACTTGGGCTCGAACACTGAACCTGGACTCGACTCGGACCTTGGACCCGCCCATAACAAATTCAAGCTGCCACTGCAAGAAATTGGTCTTTTAGTCGAGAAAATTATTGCTGCTAAATGCATAAATATTGTCACTAGGCTGCGGCAATATGTGTGTGACTAAATCATTTAGGTATGATAATATTTAATTGTTGTCTCTAAAAGTAATTTGTTTAGCCGCACCATAAAAAATGTCAATAAATGTGAAATTTTTAGCTGTCATAATTATTCTAGCAAGTAAACTAAATTTTGTCACTAAAATATATTATATTACCAGTAAAAGTCCGATTAAAACCTGTCTTTTAGTAACAACAATTAATTACGGTTAAAAATATACATTTTGCCCATAATTAAAATCACCACTAAAATTTGAAACATGATTTTTTGACAACTTATTGTTGTTAATATTTTTTTTATTGTTGTTACTAATTAATACATTAAAATGAACAAAGAAACTTATCTCATATTTGAAAGAATTTATTTTTTAATATTTTCAAATTTCACGTACTTTTTTTTTTATTGAAATCATTGAGTGGAGATCTCACCTGTATCTCTGATGGATTGGAACAAATCTCTAGAAAACGTTGACTCAAAGCAAATCACAACTTCAATTATGCTTTGAATTTACGAAGCAAATCTTGTGATTTGAAGAAGCTCTTGAACGATTTGACAAGATTTGACTCTTCCAAATCTGTTTTCAGTCACAACATTGCTGTGTATATAGTCGCAGAGATTAAGACTCAAATGGATCTCAAGAGAAAAATCGACTGGAAGAGGAAGATTAGTGCCCTAGCGGATGGATTAGGAGAGATTATTCATGGCAGATTAGTAGTCGTCCATGGCATATTGGTCCAATCCTTGATCGTGAGAGAGAGAGAGAACTTGTTGAGATCTGTTTACAAGTGACCGAGTGAGAGGTGGGCAAATATATTTTGTATTTCTCTTTTTACCAATTGCACTTATTCACTAAAATTGATAAATAGTGGCAAAAAAAATAAAATTGTGACTGAAAATAAGAGATATTAGTGACTAAATGTAAATTATTGTCACTAAATATTTTGAATTAGTGGCGAGTTAGTAATATATTTTTGCTCCAACATTCAAATTATCAATAATTAGATTTATTATCATATTTTAAGTGACAATAATACTTTTCACCATTAATTATATATCTTTAGTGGTGATAAATAATTATGACAACTAAATAATGTCAATATCATATTTTCAATGGCAATAATAATTTTTTGCCACTAAACATATTCATTCAGTGACAATATTTGTAGTTGCAAACTAAATCTAGCCACTAAAAGTTATTTTTTTTGTAGTGCTGCCCATTTGTCACCTCTAGTGATATATATTGATATATATTGTTCATTCGATGCGTGGCCGGTTATAATGAGTTGGGGTTTTGTGCCAAGTTATAATTTTGGGAGTTATATTTAGGGTGTCAATCTAGTTATGTTGTTTTGTTTGCAGTCGGGTGATATTCAAATAATGTCATTTTGACTTGTGTCATGTTCGAAATTAGTCGTTTTGAATTGTACGATATCACCAAGCCTAATTTGAAGGGGGAGATGGTCTCGAAAACCTGTGTGGAAGGTATAAAGCTTTGATAGTCACTTACACACAGTGTCAGATAATGAGGACCTTTAGTGCAAATGGGTGAGAGAAAACTATGTAAAGAGTAATGTTATTTGAATATAATTTATAAATTTAATTCATTATGCCCATTGAATTAACAACACATTCAATTTTAGATGGGGTCCATTATCGACAGTTATAATAAATTAAGTCAACAAATTAAGTTTAAAAATCATTATTTGTATGCAAAAAGCACGAATTTTTGGAACCTGAAAACACCATAGATTTGTCATTTGAATTGGGGGTTAAGTACTAAAGCCAAAGAGGGATTGTCCGGCCTCTAGTTAAAAATATTATTGGCAATGGTGAAACCACTAGTATTAGTCTTTGGAATGATAATTGAGGGTCATACTCATGGTTCCATTTTCCTCAAGAAGCAGCAAAGAGCAGTTGAGGAATCAAGACTGCATCTAAATAGAAAGGTAGGGAGTATTAGTTTTGAGAAATCACTAGCACTGGCCTACACTAAAAGAAATTAAATTTTTAGTGGCAAGATTTAATTTACCGTTAACAATGTTGCCACTAAGTATACGTATTTAATGGCAAAAAATTATTGTTGTTGTTAAAGATAAGTTGTGGATTTAATCAGTGATAATTTTAATGTTGTAGTAAAAGTTTTCAATAATTCATCACTAATTTACTTTTAGTGGCAACATTAAATGTCATACCTAAATTATTTAGTTACACACATATTGCCGCGGCCTAGTGGCAATAAAAAAAGTATCACTAAAATATCTAGTGATAATTTTTACACATTTAGCCGCAATAATTTATGCAACTAAAAAACAAATTTCTTGTAGTGTTAGATCTTTTACAGGTGATCGATTTGCAATCCAATGGATTTTCAGCTAGCAAAATCTATAACCAAAAATTGCTTGGCACGAACTAGTATGGTATTCTCAAATATTAGTGTAAAAAATGAGCCTTTTTTATTGGTAAAATTGGGTTCATTGAAAAAAAAAAAAGACATACAACCGACTACTTCAAGGAATTCTTATTTGATTTTTCCAGCAATTGGATCAAATGGATTTTTAGCTTATGCGAGGCTTAGGAGCGGTGGATTTGGTTGAGAAAAGAAAAGGCCATAGTCCCATGTTTTTCAGTTATGAGTTATGCGGGTTAATTCGAAGATGACATAATAATAAACAAGTCTGAGTTAGAATCAAAAGAGTAATGTTACATAAAATTAAAAATTATACTTAAAAAGTAAATTTAATAATTTCAAACATTGATTTTATTGTAGGTCTTAATATTTATTAAAACCTACTGCTTATTACATAATTATAATTATTAAATCTATTTTTAAATCTATTAAGCATTACTCGCATCCTTTACTTATTGTCCCCCCTCTTTTCAAAGCAGGACAGGGTTATCTTTATCCCAATCAATTTCAAAGCAGGGCAGGGTTATCTTTATCCCAATCAAATGCATCTTTTCCAGCTTTAGGGAAAAAACATTATCTACCCATAAAAAGGAGATCCTATTTAACTACGGTGGACACAAAGCCATTCACACACAGGTAGGAATGGAATAGGACAATTAACCACCAAACAGGGGGTTTTATGTTACGAGCAATGTTATTGGATCTAAAAATTTGACTTAATTTGTTGACCTAATTCACTACAACCACTAGATTGATTGTGGGCTCCATCAAACATTGAAACTTGATATTAATTTAATAGTTCTAATAAAATTACATCATTAAGTCAACAAATTATGTCAGATTTTTAGGTTAGTATTATACAGAACGGAAAGCCTCCCGGAATACATGCAGTTAAAGCATGCAGAACATGTGTCTAATGGTGATTGGCCTAACCTTCATATAAAAGGCCACCCCTCTTCTCCAATTTTGCACCAACCCAGTCCTTCACAACCCTAGAAGATGCCCACTCCATACTTGTTACTCTTCTTCCTTGGTTTGGTGGTTCTCACCACTTCTTCCATCCCCGATCACAGCCGTGATGTGGCGGTGGATGAGGAGGAGCAACCACCTCTTGTTGATCTGTCTGCTTTTGTGCAGATGGAAACAACAGAGGAAGCAGTAGCACCTAAGCACAAGGTAGAAGCACCAGCGCACACTCCTGGACCTGGTAACCACCACCATCACAACCCCTACCACCCCCACCACCACCACCTGAGAAAACATCACAACAACCAGGCACCAAAGAGAGGTCCAATACCACCAGCAGAGGAAGAAGCAGAACTAATGGAGGAAGCACCTAAGCACAAGCACAAACACAAGCATCCCCCAACACCACCACCAGTAGAAGCACCTCCAACGACGCCGGAGTCACCGCCAGGGCCACCAACACCACTTGCACCAGAACTTAAAAGGAGAACTGTGTTATTGGAGGATGCACCTAAGCACAAGCACAAGCATAAGACGCCCCCTACTCCACCACCAGCAGAAGCACCTCCGACGAATCAGGAACCGCCGCCGTCCCCAACAACACCAGAAGCACCAGCACCACAAAAGGCAGAAGACATGGAGGAAAAACTTAGGCTCAGGCGCCGTAAGCGATCACCATTAGGTCCATCAGCACCACGACGACGATCACCACCACCACCTCCTCGACCCCGACGACCATCACCACCACCAAAAAAGGGAAATGAAATGGAGGAGCCACCAAGATTCAGGGGTAAGCCACTAGCACCGCCACCACCACCCCCATCACCACCAACTCCAAGTCCAAAATCTCCACCGAAGCAGAATCCACCAAAGAATGCTCAACCTCCGCCACCACCACCAACAGGCGCGCCAAACCCAAAATCTCCGCCGAAGCAGAATCCACCAAAGAATGCTCAGCCTCCGCCACCGCCTATCATTTATATGTAGTAGCAGAGTTTTAATTTAGAAAGAAGATCCACAGCTCATCTTATCTATCTAATCCCTTTGGGTGAAACACAGTTCCATTTTATCAATAATAAACCCTTGTTTAAGTCGTTAGATCTTTTTGAGGTATTGATCTAAACATAAATTTTTCTGTTCTTTTTTTTTTTTTTCCCTCATGTGAACCTGTTCAGCAATTTGATTTATGTTAATTAAAAAAATTAAGATGGATTACAAATGAGTATCTATTTGGTTAAGTATTAATATTTTTATAAATAGCAAAAGTAATAAAATCAAGTAAACACTAATATATCAAAAAATACACACACTAATACACTAAAAATATACACATATATTAATATACCAAAACACACACAAATACACTAATATACCAAAAAATACACACATACTAACACACACACACATTAGTACACCTAAACATACACACATTAATCTATTTATATCTATACTACTAATAAAAGTACCTTAATATGAAATTTTTTTGATTTACTATTTTACCCTCATAAAGAATTTAAAAAATCACTTTATCTTTTCACACTTAATATCTAAATTATCATCATTTTCTTATACATTTAAATCTTTAAATTACATCTAAGATCACTTTTAATTATATATTTCCTATTTATAAATGTCAATTTTTATGAAATTTTTTTATTAATTATATTACTCTTAAAAAATATACACATCATTATAAGTTTTAGCAAAATATTCAAAAAAAAATTCAAAAATTCCATCAATATAAAATTACTCAACTTATTTATAAAGATAATATTATGACTACATATGTATATTTTATTTTTTACCAAAATGTTTAATCTTTTCTTTTTTAAGATAAAAAAATGATCTATACATAACTTTGCATAATTTTTAGTCACAATAAACATTTTATTCTGTGTTAAGATTTTATGTAAAAACTTGATTTAAAAAAAAAAAATTAATATGCTTTATAATATATATTGTAGCCTTGTATACTAAATTTTATCTCAATTAACCTAAATAATCCTAAATACAGTAAGGTTCTAATATGATAGGTATATTAATAATTATTTTTATTTTATTTAATGATTTATAAGTAGAATCTTAATCAAATTAATTTTTTAATTACTTATTCTCTATTTATAAATGTTAAAAAAATTTGGTTGATTATATTACTCTTAAAAGTATATGTATTATTATAAGTTTTAACAAAATATATTAAAAAAAAAAAACCCTTTTAAACTCCATCAATATAATATTACTCATCTCATTTATAAATATAATATTATGACTACATATTTATTTTATTTTTCATCAAAACCATTTAATTTTTAAGATAAAAAAATGTATATATAGTTTTACATGTTTTTTTAGTTGCAATAAACTTTTTAAATTGTGTTAAGATTTTATGTGAAATTTATTTTTTTAAAAAAATTTTAATATGCTTTATAATATATATTATAGCGGTGTATATTAAATTTTATCTCAATTAACCTAACTAATCCTAAATACAGTAATGTTTCAATACGCTTGGTATATTGATAATTATTTTCATTTTGTTCAATGATTTATAAGTGGAATATTAATCAAATTAAATTTAAAAAATTTAATTTTCAAACATCACTAAAAAAATACTTTCAATTACAAAATTCTAGAAAAAATAGAACTTTAATTACTTATTTTCTTTTTTTCTCATCATTTTTTTTATAGTTAGAATAACAAATCCTGAAAATATACTAAGTTTTAAAAAATTCTATAATGGAGCATGAGCGATAAAAAACTAAGTTTGATAAATTTCAGATGATATTTAATTTAAGTATATATATACCAAATATTTATTTATTAATTTTTTTAAAAAAAAATTGTCACGTGCAACGTACGTGAGTGCATTGCTAGTACAATAAAACACATACTAATACACCAAAAAATATATACACATATACACTAATATACCAATACACATATACACACTAATATACTACAACTATACACAGACACAAAGTAATACACCAACCACACATACACCAAACTAGGGCCTGAACCCTGAACCTGGACTCGACTCAGACCTGGGACCCGCCCATAACAATTCCAACCTGCCCATTTGTCACCTCTAGTGATAAATATTGATATATATTGTTCATTCGGTGTGTGGCCAGTTATAATGAGTTGTTGGGGTTTTGTGCCAAGTTAAAATTTTGAGAGTTATATTTAGGGTGTGTCAATCTAGCTATGTTGTTTCGGTTGAAGCCGGCTGATATTCAAATAATGTCACTTTGACTTGTGTCATTTTCCAGACTAGTTGTTTTGAATTGTACGATATCACCAAACCTAATTTGAAGAGGGAGATGGTCTCAAAAACCTGTGTGGAAGGTATAAAGCTTTGATAGTTACTTACATGCGGTGTCAGATAATACGAACGTTTGGTGTAAATGGGTGAGAGAAAATTATGTAAAGAGTAATGTTATTTGAATATAATTTACGAATTTAAATCTACCAATTGTATTAGTCTTTGGAAAGATAACTTAGGGTCATACTCAAGAGGCAGCAAAGTGCAGTCGAGGAATCAAGACTGCATCTAAATAGAAAGGTAGATAGTATTAGTTCTGAGAAATCACTAGCACTGGCCTAGATCTTTTACAGGTGATCGACTTGCAATCCAATGGATTTTCAGCCAGGAAAATCTATCAACAACCCATCTCCAAAAATTGCTTGGCACGAACTAGTATGGTATTCTCAAATATTAGTGTAAAAAAGGAGCCTTTTTTATTGGTAAAATTGGGTTCATTGATAAAAAAAAATAGGATATACAACCGAGTACTACGGTTATTGGAGGATGCACCTAAGCACAAGCACAAGCATAAGACCCCCCCAACACCACCACCAGCAGAAGCACCTCAGAAGAATCAGCAACCTTCGCCGTCCCTAACAACACAAGAAGCACCAGCACCAAAGAAAGGAAATGAAATGGAGGAGCCACCAAGATTCAGGGGTAAGCCACTAGCACCGCCACCAGCAGCACCACCACCAGCTCCAAGTCCAAAATCTCCACCGAAGCAGAATCCACCAAAGAATGCTCCGCCTCCGCCACCACCACCAAAAGACGTGCCAAACCCAAAATCTCCGCCGAAGCAGAATCCACCAAAGAATGCTCAGCCTCCCCCACCGCCACCGCCGATCACTAGTTATGACATCTGATGTCATTTATATGTAGTAGCAGATTGTTGTAATTTAGAAAGAAGATCCACAGCTCATCTTATGTATCTATCTAATCCCTTTGGGTGAAACACAGTTTCATTTTATCAGTAATAAAGCTTTGTGTCGGTCGTTAAGAACATAAAACTCAACAAGAATGCTAATATTTATTTTCGCAAAAAATAACTGTATAAAAGAGCAATGTAGAAAAACATTTAAAAAAACTCCCTATAAAACTATTCATAAATGCCAATTAAGATCATATAAACTCATTTCTTAAATTAAACTTTCATTATTATCTAATTTTCTAAGACATCAATTATTGTACATAATATTCCAAAGAGATTGATATACGATCGGAGTCATCATCTTTCAGTTCAAATCTAAATGATCATAATTCTATTGTCAACTGTTAGCAAAAAAAATAATAATAATAACATAATCCTAATTATAGTACTAAGAAAATAAAAAAAATTACAAATCAAAGAAATTGTTTTTGTGTTATCTCTCACAATAGCTCTAATAGAATTTCTCATTTTCTTTAAAAGTTATCCACTCAGTGTACGAGACAAATGCTAAAAGAATTCAAAAACGAATTGGTGAAAGATTAAATACAGACAAGATAGAAGATAATGTTTGAGAAAATAATATTTACAATTCTGTATAGTTATGTTCATATCTTATTGGGTTTGCACTATATAATAAAAACGTGTTGCATTTATCTGTGTTTACGTTGAATCATTTGTTTGGAAAATCTAATGGGTCCATTCATTATCATCCAAATCTATTAAGGTTAAACCTCCATAATGCTGAGTTAATTTTGTAACATGTTCACGGGTCATATTAAAATTATGCAACACTTAATTAAAATTAACCAAATAATAAAAATTCGATGCCACTGCCCTATAGAGATTGGGTGTGACCAAAAATAAATACAAATATGTTGGAATTTTAATTAACTGTTTGTTTCATTTGGAATCATTAGATTTAAGAGTGAGGATATATACGGTTAGGATCATTTTATATTTTTGTTGGAAACTTTTTTTTGAGTCAGATTTTGTTAGAGTGAGGACAAATTTGTAATTTTAATGTCAGCTCTGTAGTCCCCAAATACATAGAGGCTGACACATGGACCTCTCAACCTGCAAGTCTACCAAATTTGCATAAACCCTATATTTAAAATACATAAATGCCCCTAAATTTTTTACAATACTTTAATGGGGACAAGATCCTAAGATTTTAAAATGCTAAATGCATCCCAAATTTTTTCAAAATTGCAGGGGCCTCCCATGTGCGTGGCTGGATATAATTTGCTATTGGGGTTTTGTGGAAAGTTAGAATTCTTGGAGTCATATTTGGGGTGTCAATCTACTTATGTCGTTAGGTTTGAAATCGTGTGATATTCGAGTAATGTCATTTTATCTCGTGTCAGGTTCAAGTCTAATTGCTTTGAAATGGACAATATCACCAAAACTAATTTGAAGGGAGAAGTTGGTCTCAAAAACCTGTGTGAATGGTATAAAGCTTTGATGCATGTGCTTATGTTATCAGTAAAAATGATAAGTGAATGAGTGGCTTTCGTGACTTGGATGTGGGAAAGAGAATAGACATGTCACCTGGGGTATTTATCACCGAGAATGTCTTTATGCCCATACTTCCTCCAACTATAACCATGATCATTTGGTCCTTCTAACTCATAATTATGTATGTTTCTATTTGAAATTAAATAATGGTTGTGATTCAAATTGCTTTCTCTTCTATACTTGAGAGGTTCAAGCTCTTGATTTACAGTAACAATATTGGTTTCAAGTTAAACATGTGGCCATGTTGTTTGATTACGTTGTTGAATTTGGAAGGGATTCTTTGTATTGTCGAGTTTGGAAATGGAGATGGAATCAATACTATCAAATTTGGGTAATTCATTCAATTGGACTTTAAGTGTGCTATTTTTTCAAGATTTTTTTTTCTTTTTGAGCAGATTTGTTTAGAATTTATTTATGTGCTTGAAAATTTCAAATCCATTATGAAGAGGAAGATTGTCTTATTCATATACATCATAACAACAATCGTATTTTTGCAAGTTATCGGCAAAGGGTGAATAGGGCATTAGGAGAATTTTTTTTTTGTTTCATTGGAAGAGAGTTTTTTGTTCAATCATATATTGATATTTTCAATAGGAATTTTTAATTTTTTATACTTATGAAAACTTCGGCGATCATGTACTTGTTAGGATTTTTTTTATAATGAATATTAAAATTGATTTATTGTATTATTTTAGTGTTGTCTTCTAAATATTTTTCACATTTAATCAATTTATGAGATATGTATGTTTGCCCAGAGAAAATATTATTATAAATAATTTTTTTTTTTAAAAGAGTATTTGCTTTTACAAAATGCGAAGGCAAAAAATATTTGCTTGGACAAAATGCTGAAGCAAAAAAGAGTCTATTTGCATTGGCAAAATACCAAAGCAGAAAAAGACTATTTGTTTCGGCATTTGCCGAAGCATATGGTCACTTTTTGATTCGGCACCAAATGCCGAAACAAATACCTACCTTTTGTTTCAATTTTTTCCATTGGTAATTTATCGAACTTAAACGTTTTTGCTTTGACAATAAATTAAACCTAACTTTTTACATCTGACACTTCGTACTACTCCCAACCAAATGTATCTTTTCCAGCTTTAGGGATTTATTGCCTACCAAAAAAACCAAGATCCTATTTAAATATGGTGGACACAAACCCATTCACACACAGGTAAGAATGGGATGGGACACAAACCCATTCACAAACAGGTACCCATTCCCACACCAATAATGTTACATTGATCAAAATTTAGGACTAAATTTTGAACCTAAATGACATGGCAACATATTATTTAAAGTTTTTATTGAGACCCAAATGATATGGCACCAAATAAAGAAACCCAACTCAGCTACCATGTCATTTAGGCTCTAAATTTAGTCTTAAAATTTGGTCAGTGTAGCATTACTCTTCGCACACATAGCCTCCTACATGCAGTGAACATATGTCTAATGGTGATTGGTCTAACCCTCCTATAAAAAGCCACCCCTCTTCTCCAATTTTGCACCAACCCAGTCCTTCACACCCCTAGAAGATGCCCACTCCATACTTGTTACTTTTCTTCCTTGGTCTGGTGGTTCTCACCACTCCTTCCATTGCCGATCACAACCGTGATGTGGCGGTGGATGAGGAGGAGCAACCACCTCTTGTTGACCTGTCTGCTTTTGTGCAGATGGAAACAACAGAGGAAGCAGTAGAACCTAAGCACAAGGTAGAAGCACCAACACACGCTCCTGGTCCCCACCACCATCGCCACCCCCACCATCCCCACCACCACCACCTGAGAAA
>JAHQCQ010008843.1:0-38096 GCA_023539305.1 Ilex asprella | reverse complement strand
TGTTGGAAATTGGAAGCAAAAACAGAGACAAAAATCTGCTATACTTTCACACAAATTTCACTCAAGAAACATCTCTATTTTCATTAAAAATGATCACAATATCAAGGAATACAAAGGGTAGACCAAACTGATTTTTTCAGCAAGAATACACACAAAAAACTCACAAGAAATAGAGCTACAGCTCTCACAATCTGCTGCGTTTTTTTTTCTGGCAGCAACTCTCTTTTTCTTCACTTTTCTCTCTGTTTTTCTGTACAGAGAACTCACTGTTTTGGGCAGTAACTTCAGCCCATTTTATGCTAATTTTTCTTAGTCAAAAACACCATAAATTTGGCCACTTTATGGCCGGCTGTCCCCAAGAAAACTTGTTCAAATTCCCATGCAACCCTTCATGAACAAGACTCCATAAATAGACCTCCAAAAATAGCTTGGACACTTCTAGTGTTTACCTCTTCAAATATCATGACTTTTCAATACCCAAAAATACACAAACAACCCTTCAAGAATTGAGTTTATAAAAACTAACAAAACTAACAGCCACAACCACATAGCAATTGATTGCTATCAAAGGATGAATCGTGCTTATGAAGGTCGTGTTCCAATCAAACGGCTTGCCGCTATGGTGGTTAAATCAACAGGCCCCTCGGATGAACAAACTTGGATCACTGATAATGGTGCCTCCACGCATGTTATTTTCGATCTTGCTAATCTTTGTATTCATAATTCCTATGAAGGCTCCGATCGAGTGGCAATTGGAAATGGAGTAAGTTTGCCTATTTCTAATTTTGGTTCGACCACTCTTAGAAATGACTCCTCCAATTTTCAATTGAAAAATGTTTTACACTGTCCTAATGTTTCGGTCAATTTATTGTTGATTCATCAGTTTTCTCGTGACAACAATTGTTATTTTATCTTCACTGCTGATGATTTTTTTGTGAAGGACATCCAAACAGGGAAGATGCTTTTCCATGACAAGAGTGAAAATTGGTTTATCCAATGCGACTACATCACCAAATTCAACACCAACGCCTACTGCCATTTGCATTTGTTATTGAACGAGTCTTGTCTTCTATTTGGCATCAACATTTGGGTCATATGGCTTTTCTTGTGTTAAATCGACTCGTCCAGCGAATTTATTTCATCGACCTCCAACTTATTCCTTTCTTTGGGTTTTTGGGTGTGCATGTTACCCGAATCTTCGTCCTTACAAAAAAATAAGTTGGAATTTCATTCTAAACAATGTATTTTTTTGGCTTATTCCTTTTACCATCTAGGATATCGATGTTTAGACAGACACCTCGATCGAGTTTTTCTCTAGTGCCATGTTATTTTTTATGAAAATTCATTTTCGTTCAAGCATTGCACTAGTGCCCAGAATTTCGCTCAATCAGTGGATGGGTCATCTTCAAGTATTATTTTTCCTTCTTCTGTCTCTGAGTCCCAGTTGCAGGTCCCAAACCCGTCTTAAGTTCCTTCTTCCATAGATCCTTTATCCTCCACAACTGCTACTCCCTTGCAGCAAAGATATGCCCCTCATTACTGATTTGTCTTCGGCTTCAGACCCATCTTCTGGTGGCATTCATCAGATGACCACTCGCACCCAAGATGGTACTCACAAAAAAAATCTCAAATATGCTCTCACTGTTCATCTTTCAATGGATTAAATGGAGCCTTCTTCTTTCATAGAAGCTCATCGGTCCCCAAAATGGCACAAGGCCATGAGTTCTGAATTCGCCGCACTTCAACGCAATAAAATGTAGTATCTTCTTCCACCTTCTTCGATTATGAATATTCTCTCCAACAAGTGGGTCTATAAGATCAAGCAGCAATTGAATGGTTCTGTTGAACGATACAAATCCCGCCTTGTGGCTAATGGCTTTCATCAAGAACATCGTTTGGATTACACTGAGACTTTCAACCCTATTATCAAGCATACCAGTCTAGGCTATCAATTATTTACACGACATGAAGTGAACACGAAATTAAACGAGTCAATGGATAAAAATGGGTCAACGCATTTAAACATAAAAAATAAAAAAACATGTCAGGTTCATGTTGAAATCAGGTCAACCCAATTTTGACCCGATTAACCCGTATATTTTAAACAAGTTGATATGATTCGGACTCAAACCCGACTTAACCTATTTATCCAAATATATAAAAGCCAAAAAAAAAACCCTAACCTACTTCTCTTTTCCACTTTTTCACTCACACCCGTCGCTGGTCTGGAGGATGAGAGGAGGGCTCAATGCTCAATCGAAAAGGTTCAAACCCTCGTCATTCAAGCCCCTCATCGTTCAAGCCTTCTCGTTCAAGCCCTCGTCATTGCTTAATTGAAAAGGTTCGCTCTCTCTCTCTCTGATTTAGCTTTAAACGGTGATTTTGTGCTTCAAGCAGTACAAATTCGCCTATAATTTTATGCTTCAAGCTTTAAACCGTGATTTTGTACTTCAAGTTTTAAATCGTGCTTGAAGCACAAACCGTGATTTTGTGCTTCAAGCAATACAAATTCGACTTTAAATTCTAAACAAATATAACTATAAATTCTAAATAAATAATATATATATATATATATATACAAATTCAAAGTTTGTGTATTTTTTTGTATTTTGACCAAAAATGTACTACTTTGTATGTGTTATATATTTTGCCTACATTTTTTTTTTGCCATTTGTGTTGGGAACAGATGAATTCACTTCCATTTAATGAGAACGTATCAATGGACTTGCCCTTCTAGTTCATAATGTTGCCATGGTTGAATCAATCATGCTTTTGATATTAAAGATGGGCTGGAACTTGATGATGTTGATAAACTAATAAACAAATTGTAAAACCCGAGAAATTTTGGATTTTTTTCATAGAAAGGGCAAAATGGTCATTTTGCCACAATAATGTAAAATTAAAATAGGTGTTCTATAGACCTCGTATGACAAAACAGACTTCGCTTTTGGACTCGTATTGCGGAATATAGTCACCATATCGAATTTCTTCGAATTTCGAGGTAAGTTAGAATTTTACACGTAAATCGAGGCGGCAAGGTGGCGGACGACCTTACCGAGGTCCCAAAAAGAGATAAGCTCAAAATTTAATTATTTTTTATTAAAAGTTCAAATAACATTTAATTAAACTTAACTTGTAATGTGATTAGTCGTTTCAGGGCGAAACCGACCTGGAAATAGGGGCCGTGTGGCGCATTGTGAGCCAAGGGTTTTGGGAGTTTCTAGAAGGATCTAGAAGGTTCTAGAAGATTTTAGAATATTCCTAGGATATTTCACATTTTAGAATACTCTAGGAATATTCTACATTTTAGAATATTCCTTTAGAATATTTCACATTTTAGAATATTCCTAAGAGTCTTGAATGCCTATAAATAGGGGTCTTGGTTATGGAATTAGGAGGAAAGCATATTGGTGACCTCCCAGAGAGAAGGCAAGAGAAGTTGGAAAAAAAAGGAAGAAAGCTGAGTTATCGGTTTCAAATAATGATTCTAAGGTACGGGGTGGTATGCAATATGCTCTCTTTAAATCTCTTTGCAAAGAGTACTTCTTTGATTATCCTATGTTTTGTATTCCAACTTGTGATATCATTGTTTTAAAATTTTTGATTGAATATCGTTGAATATTGTTGTCTCATTTATCGTGTCTTACGGATATTGAGACGGGATCGTGACAGCCAATAGCCGATACATCGCCAGTTGGTAGACCCGTGAGATCGGGTTGAGGTTGGATGATTGGCGTGGTGTCAGATCTATGTTACGATTCTGCATGACATGTGATATGCAAATTTGATATATGTATCTGTTGATTATGCATATTTTTCCTCGTCATATTGTATACTTTCCCGCTTTATTTAATATTTTCAGGCTGATTTTAGAGAAAAAAATCGAAACGAGATAATCGGAGTATTAAAAACGAGGATATGTTGATGTAATTGAAGTTTTAATGATATTGATAGATTCATTTGAAATAGGAGATGATTTTGATAAAATAAAATTTTATTGAGACAATTAGCACTCTGTTATTGTATTTGGGTGTTTTTATATCAATTAACGTCTCTGAAAAGAGGAGAAAAATCGGGACGTTACACAAACGTCAACAGAGGTTCACCTCAAAAGTATGGGGAAACTATACTTTTCTTAAATAACAATGTCTAGAAGGTTGATAAGATGCTAATGTAAGAAATGTAAGCAAATTTATAATGTTGATAGCAAGCATGGCACTGGGAATTTCAAGCGACACAATGCAACTTGTTTGAAGCGAACCACGTATGATATTAGTCAGCTACTTATAACTAAATTCAATGGTGCTTTGTGATCTAGGTCTTTTAAATTTGATGCAGGGAAGTTCAGAGAGTTATTGATTTGTGTAATTGTTAGACATGAACTTCCATTTTAATTTGTTGAGAATGGTAGCATTAGAAGTCTTTTCACCTACTTATGTCTCCAAGTCGTGCCAATTTCTAGGAATACTACTAGGAGGGATGTTATGAAATTGTATGCTAGAGAAAGAGGGAGAATTTATCAAGAACTCCAAGACTTGTCTAATAGAATTTGTTTTACTTCTAACTTGTGGACTTCTATTGTTACTGACAATTACTTGAGTCTCATTGCACACTACATTGATAAATATTGGGTGTTGGAAAGGAGAATTCTGAATTTCCCTTACATGCCTCCTCCCTATACTGGAGTTGCTTTGTGTGAAAAGATTTATAGTTTGTTAAATAGTTTGGGTATTGAGAAAAAACTATTTTCACTTAGTTTAGACAACATAGCTGCAAATGATGTGTTGGTTGATTTGCTTAAAAATCAACTCAATTTGCAAGATGCATTATTGTGTGATGGTAATTTATTTCATATATGTTGTTGTGCTCATATTTTGAATTTGATAGTTCAAGAAGGTTTGAGGGAAATAGGTGAAGTTGTTGAAAAGATCTGGGAATGTGTGAAGCATGTAAAGGGATCTCAAGTTAGGAAGAAAAATTTATTGGATTGTGTTGCACAAACATCTTTGGATAGTAAGAGAACATTGGGGCAAGATGTTCCAACTAGGTGGAATTCAACCTATCTCATGCTTGCAAATGTCATTTTCTATCATCGTGCAGTTTTGTCATTTGCAGCTAAGTGATTCTAATTTTTGATATTGTCCAACTCAAGAAGAATGGGATAGAGTTCAAAACATTTGTAGGTTCTTAGAATCTTTCTATGATGCTACTTGTGTTTTTTCTAGTTCCAAGTATCCTCCCTCAAATTGTACTTTGCAGAAGTTTTCTTGATTCAGTTTAATTTAAGTGAAAAAATGAAAAGTTCAAATGTTTTCATAAGGAGGATGGCACATCGAATGTTTGGGAAATTTGATAAGTATTGGTCGGAGTATAGCTTGGTTTTGGCTATTGCGATGATATTTGATCCTCATTATAAAATTCAATTTGTGAAATTTTCCTATAAGAAGCTTTATGGTGATGAATCAATTGAGTTTAGTCGTCTTCGTGAATAGTTATTCTCTTTGTTTGATGATTACATGCACAATTCTTCTAAGGCTAGTTCTTCGCAAACATCAGCTGCTCATGACGTGGATCATAGTTCTTGTGGTAGTCAACAACATCATTGCATGAATCTGAGCAAAGCTAAACTTATGGTGATATGATTTTTTAATTTACTTGCGTTGTGTTACTAATTTAGTATTATATGATATTATGATTGATTCTCTTCTAACTTATTTTGTCTTCTCGAAAGAAGGAATTTGACTCGTATGAGAGTGAAGCATTCATTTGTAGTACACAGAAAAGTCAATTACAATTGTATTTGGATGAACCTAGGGTTGATAGAAATGAAAAAATTGATTTACTTGCTTATTGGAAAGCTCACCAATTTTGTTATCCGGTACTTGCTTTAATGGCTCGTGATGTGTTAAGTGTTCCCATTTCTACGGTTACTTCAGAGTTTGCATTTAGCACCGGAGGTAAGGTTCTTGACCTGAATTGTAGTTCTTTGAAGCCGGAAGTTGTTGAGGCTTTGATATGCACAAAAGATTGGTTGTTTGGAGAAAGAGATAAATATAAGTTATGTGATTGCTTTAGGATTCTTGTTTTAAATAATGAAATCTTAATTCTTATGCATGTATATATTTGTTTCATGTAGATAATGCATGAAATGATTTGGAGGACATTATAGAAAATATGATTAATATCAATGTTGACTAAGATGGTTCTACTGTGATTGATGACGAGCATTGATTGAAGGTACATTGTTATTTTTAGTGTTTAATATATTAGTTTGCGTTTATCTTGTTTGCTTTTCTGATTGAAGTATTTCTTCTTTTGATTAGAATCCATGAAGTGTTAAATTTTTGTGTGCAACATGCCTTGTTGGATGAGCTGGAACTTCTAATTTTGTTTTTGTTTCATGTAGCATGACAATAGCAAGTCATTTTTTTAATATGATCTCAAAAATGACTTGCTATTGCTTTTGCTTTTTTGCTACTGCTTTTGTTTTATTATGCCAGTATATTTTGCATATTATGAATGACTGGTGTGGACCATATGGTCTTAACATTATTACTTATTAGTTCTTAACATTATGATGAAAATATATTAGTATAGTTCTTGTTTTAATTTTTAGGTTGAAACTTAAATATATTTTAGTTAATTTCATCGATGAGATGTGATATGTTATTGGTGAAAAGATTATTTGAAATTTTGGATGAACAAGTCGTGTTAAACAGGTTATGTGAGTTAAATAGATCAAACAGGGTAAATAGGTTGTGTGTTAAATAGGTGTTAAACAGATAGAATATGATATGTGTTTAACAAGTTGGGTTAAACAGGTTAAATATGTCATGTTATGCATTAAATCGAAAATGAACTGTTTATTAAACGTGTCAAACAGGTCAGATTCGGATAACACGTTTAATGGCTAGGTTAGGTTAGTATTTACACATTTCGACATGATTATTAAACATGTCAGGTTCGTGTTTTGAAATTTTCGACACAAACCCGAAATTAACCCAACACAAAATGACCCAACCCGACATGTTTGACACCTCTACATATTGCTATTTCTCGTAAATGGTCCATCTACCAACTAGATGTTCAAAATGCATTTCTTCATGGTGTGCTAAGCGAGGAGGTATTCATGCGGCAACCTAAAGGGTTTGAGGATACCAAATTTCCAAATCACATTTGTCGTTTACACAAGTTCCTATATGGTTTAAAACAATCACCACGAGCATGATTTCAGCGGTTCTTGAATTATATTGAAGATTTGGGTTTCATAGAATCCAAGGCGAATTACTCCCTGTTTACATATCATTGTGACAGCATCATTATGTTCCTTTTTATTTACGTTTACAATATTCTTTTTACGGGCAATAGTGCACTTCATCTCCAAGGGTTTATCACTGATTTAAGCAAACTTTTTGCCATGAAAGGTTTGGGGCCCTTACGTTATTTCCTAGGGTTGGAGGCTGCCCATTCAAATGGAACTCTTTTTGTGACCCAAACTCGATGTGCCTTAGAATTGTTCCGCTGTGCTAAGCCCTTTACTTCTCCACGTGCTTTCAACGGTAAATTGAGACAAAATGATCGACTTCTACTCATAGATTTGTCTGAATATCGCAACGTCGTGGATGCTTTGCAATATCTTACACTAGCGCGACCCGATATTGCTTCTTCAGTCAATTAGATTTGTCAATTTACGTACAAACCAACGACGGCATATTACATAACTGTTAAACGTATTCTCTGTTATGTTAAGGCGACAATCACTCACAACATTCGCTCCCAACCAGGCCCTTTACGTCTTGAAGCCTTCCCGGATGCCGACTATGCTGGCTACCCCACTAACAGATGTTCCACAGGTGGTTTGTGCTTTTTTCTTGGTTTAAGTCCCATTTCTTGCTGTGCTAAGAAGCAAACCACGGTTTCTCGCTCAAGTACGAAATCCGAATACCGCCAATTGGCTCATACGACCGCGAAAACCTCATGGTTGTGTTACTTATTTAAAGATCTTCATATTTTTATTCCCACGACTCCTCTTATTTGGTGTGACATCAGTTGAATTTCTTTGGCATCCAATCATGTCTTTCACGCACCTATAAAACATATTGAGGTTGATTTTCATTATGTTTGTTATAAGGTTAGTAGCAAAGAACTTGATGTTCGTTACTTTCACACGGTTGATCAAGTGGCTGATATATTTACCAGGCGGCTATCTTCAGCTCGTTTCCAATATCTTAAAGCCAAGTTTATGGTTGCTCCTAGACCCATTCGCTTGCGGGGGTGTGATAAACCATGACATAGCAGTAGTTATCCCACATCACTTTGAATTGCATTCACTCTTGTAATTAGTTTATTCAGGTAGAACTTATCCTGCACTTTGAATTTAGTTGGTTCCATTTTTAACTCCTGTAATTAAGGTGTTTTGTTGTAACTTTGCTTCTTAAATATGAATACCACATCAGAGAGCAGAAAGTTGACTGTCTCTACAATTCCTCTGTTGAATAATCTTTTACAACAAACTTTGATGGGGGTAGAAGAATGGGGAAAGGAAATCGCATTGGGTTAGCTATAGAAATCTATGTAAAAGTAAATCAAGGGGAGGCATGGATTTTCGGGACCTTAGGGCTAATCTGGCTTTTTTGGCAAAGCAAGCATGGAGTTTTCTTCACAAGGTATTGAGAGCTAGACACTTCCCTTCGTCAACTTTCATGGAAGCTAGTCTTGGAAGTAAACCCTCGTATACTTGGCGAAGTGTATTAGAAGCTAGAAAGGTTATTGAAGCGGGATTCAAATAGAAGATTGGAAATGGTACTAAGGTCAAAATATGATATGATAGGTGGATACCTATGCCGAAGACGTTCAAGCCTATCATGCCACCGAATATTTTTGGGTGGTGAAGCTACTAGGAGTGATTTATTCGACTCCCAGCTTATATGATGAAATGAACAATTGGTGGATGACATCTTTCCCCCATGAAGCAGTAGTTATCAAGAATATTATTTTACTAGATACCTGTCTAGAAGATAAATTGATTTGGAATTTTTATGCCAATGGTCGGTTTTCGGTGCGTAGTGCTTATTACGTCGCAGTCAATCAAAACTTTGCAACACATGCTGTAGATAATTCAGACCATTTCGGAGGGTCATAATTAGAGTTTTTCTGGTATCAAAGAATTGCAAGTAAAATTAGGTTTTTAATTCGGAGGCTATGTTTAAATGTTTTACCAACTAATGACAACCTGAAGTGTCGCAAAATCAGAGTGGATGACCTATGCAGCGTTTGTCAAAGAGATGTTGAATATGGGCTTCACATTTTGTAGGAATCTTATTGGGAAAAGCTTTCATGGAAGCTAAGCTCCATACACAGAATCGTTCATATTCCATGTTTAGATCCTGCAGAATAGGTACGAGGTATACATTAGCTACTTAAGGAAAATGAGTTTACTTTATTTTCAGTACAATGCTGATTGATCTGGTGGCTTCGAAACGGCATAGTTCACCTAAGCGTTTCTCAAAACCTCGCGGAAATCTCCCATGCAACTATGGATTACACTATGGGCTCGTTTGGTTGTCGTATTAGAGATGGACGGATTAAAGAAAATAATACAGGCTAATACAATACAGATGGATAAAATACAAGATTAAATGGGGTATTAGAATAATACGTAATTTTATCTAGTATTTGGTATACATAATATAAGCGTTGGATAATAATTATTTAGTCCAATACGTTGTTTGGTTAGAGAATTATTTGATCGTACTAATGTTAAATTAACAAAAATAACCTTAATCAGTGTTTGTTACATTGATGATATTTTGATTTTATCAGTTGGGGGGTTATAATAGTAAATGTGTAAAATAATACGTTTGAGTTGGATTATAATACCACCTCTTTTGGTGGTATTAAAATACTTCCATAATACAGGTATAGCGTATAAAAAATATACGATAAGTATACATTTTTTAAATTAATACGGTATCAAATTTGTTTACCAAACAAAGTATTAGGCCCGATTAAATAAAAAATAGTACAATCCAATATTTAATCCTCTCATAATACGTCTACCAAACGAGCCCTATACAGTTTCAACAGACACAAGAAGCCATAGTATTAAAAGACCCTCCATCCTATGCAATGACACTACAACAAATTTAGTTTTTAGCGAGGAGTTTTTGCGGCGAACAATAAAATTTGTTGTAAAAAAATAATTTTCGGCGACAATTTAAAATGCTCCTCGCTGTAAACTTTTTTATGATATTTTTGGCGACCATTTTTTGTAGTCGTTGGAAATAGTCTTCGCAAAAATGTTCACTCCAGAAAAAAATTTGCGCCAAGGTTGGCGCTAAATGTTAATTTTATGGGCGACAAAAAAATTGTTGCCAAAACAATTTTTTGTCGCAAAATTTTTGTTAAATGACGAAAAATAACAAAACAAAAATAATAATACTTCACAGCAATACATATTTGTTGCAAAAAAAAAAGTTAAAATTATTTTTGTTTGGCGAGAAATAGTAAATGCAATTTATGTACTCTTATGGATTAAAACGAAGTCGTTTAGAGGTTAATTAATTATAATTATTTGCTTCAAAAAGACATCGTTTTGAAACCTTAACTTAAGCCCTTTGTCAAACATTAACGACATTAACGCACGGACCCTGCCTCTTCATCTCAAATTATGGCTCGGTCCATAACCACTCACAATTGATATTCGCAAGTGCATAGATTCCACACATTAATGGTTGTAGCACCAATGGTTACATTAGTTACTAATGGGGATCTGTATAATTCAGACCCATTAGTGTTGTTTTATCAGTTTCTGCATTTTTCTCCTGTTCTCTTCTTCTCTCGTTGCCACTACCGAATCAGTCGTACTCCGTTTCTTCTTCCACATGTAATTTGTTTCTCTTTTTCTATAATATTTGTGTTGTTTTGTTTGTTTTTACTTGATGATTGAAATGAAATTAGGATTTATCCACTTTGCCTCGTCCAACCACCCAGACTTGAAGAAAACCAAGCAGTTGGATGATGTATAGCACCTCAAAGACCAAAACAAAAACAAAATAGCACAATCCAAAACCTCAATTAAGGTTATCACTTTTGTCTCCACCAATGCCCACTTTTAATTAGCTAATTCATGTGTCATAATTCTGATTTGGAGACATTCCTGCATAATTAATCTAAGTGTATCCTATTGAAGCACATTGTATAAATGTCATGTTTTTTTTTCAGGGATTGATTGTTCAACTTCCACCAATAGGCAGGCAATAGGTCAGTTTTTTTTCCCTGGTAATTACACCAAAAATCAACCCAAAATCCACCTTGTAATGCATTACTATCTAAAAATCATTCAATTATGAGAACAACTACAATAACCATTAAATCATAAATCATTCATCCATCTGCCAAATAATAAATACTAAAGCCAAAAAAATAATGTAACTTCTCCAACTTAAAATTTAAAACAAAATAGTATCTAGCGGCAGAATAATTAAACTAACTAAAATATTACTTCACAAAAATCTCTCCAAGCACAAAAATCAAAACTACATCTCTAAGCCTCCACTTCAGGATTCTCATACTGACCCTCTCTAGTCTCGATATTAATTTGCTCATTAAATCCGAGTTCTTCCTCTAGACCATAATATGAAAAAGATATTTGTAGGGGATGAGAAATAAGATCTGTAGGAAAATCCTCCTAAGTTCGAACAAAGTTTTGAAAACGTATAAAACAGGTCGGTCTTATTTTACCAAAATATCATATATATAACTCTTGAAATAAAACAGTGACGATTTATCAAATCTCAAGTTTACATAGTAACGAAAATTAAATGAAGAAGTAAAATCTACATTTTCACATTTTCATCCATATAAGTTTCTCATTACTAACATTGTATTTCAGGTATGCAGTAAAACTTCGCATGAATACACACATTGAGAATATCTTGGCCAAGAGACACACGCACCCAATCCTCGCAAGGATACACAACTTTAGGAAGGGCATACACTGACGCATCGGCAGTGATGAATCTAACCCAAGAATAGTATACTAGCCATCAGCCTCGATACCCATAAATGAATAGTGATGTGGTTATCGCAAGACACCAACCTCATTACGAGTTATAGGGAACCTTCAAACCTACTCGGAGTAAGAAACGCATTTATCCACTCTACGATACCCGGTCAACAATCACTCATGTTCACCAAAACATCCACATAAAAGCTACAATACCAAATCAATTCACCAAATCAAAGGTAAACCAAGAACAATAATTCCACAGGTATTTTTCCAATAGAACAACTCAAGAAAATATGCAAGAGATCATCAAGAAATATAATTTTATTGTTCAAGCAAAACGCTAGAGTTTTTAAATCAAGAACATTTTGAATATCAAGGGTAAAATATATATTTCTTGAAAATTAGGTTTTGAAAACAAGAACGAGAGTTTTTATGGCTATTAAACAATTACCTCATTCAAGACATGATATGATTTGCAAAAAAACCAAGAAACAATGATTTCATAAAATATATATACGATTTAGAATTAAAACATAGATATATATTAATTCTAACCTCAACGAACAAGTTTAGGAAGAAACCCCTACCTTTAATCCGATGTTTGAAGATAACCTAGCGTGTTTGAATCAATCCCGAAGCGAGAATCCTCTCTGTGTCTCTTCTATTTTTTTCTCTCAAACTTTCTAGGGTTTTCTCAGATGAACAATCGCTAAACATAGGCCCAAGCGGCATTCCCTGGCTATTTATAATATCAAAAGTAGAGAAAAATCTCAACACAGATCGTCCAAGTTATGTTAGGTGCATCCGTATGCGTGTTTGTCCTATCCAGACGCGTCTGACAGTATACTCCTGACTTCCAAATCAATTTTGACTTATTTAAAAGTCGATTTATGAAATTTTCGTGAAATACACTTTTGTACACCTTGAAGACTAGCTTCTACTCTCCAAAAATCAGCTCAATTGGACATTAGAGTAAAAAATTATAACTAAAATACTAAAGTGATGTCAAATTCTTTTCTACCCAAATCCTATCTAAAGTATGTCTTAACTTTGGAATACTTCCTAACTTCTAATACACCCCATATTACCTTTCTCAACCTTTCAGATTCAATGTAAAATTTATTTTGACCTAAAAATATTTTAAAAAATTACTTAGTCACCCTCCTCAAATTTAAACACATTAGAAACTAAATTTAACCCGACAGTCAATTCGCCCAATACTCAAACTTCATCATAAATATTTCAACAACGATTCGGGATTTTTAAAATCTTTTTATTCATCCTAGGACAAATATTAAGATGATATTATTCTCATCTAATTATAGTATGGGTTCTTACAACTTAGGATTGCAAAAAATAGATTTTTATATTCATTATGTAATCAAAAAGTGATCGGTGATAGTAGCAAACCATTTGTGCAATTTCTTTATTTTCTCGAGGGAATAAAAATGTACGTTTTAGGTGTAGCATCCTAGCACATGGTGGTTTTTGCTTATGACTCGAGCATCATGTTTCCTCGGGAAATTTTTTATAATTACCGGTGATGTTCTAATGACTAAGAAGTTTATGATTTATTTTCAATGCTCATATAATAAAATCTAATATATCTGTGGCTTTCTAATTGGTTTCTTTTGTGTGTTGTATGAGTGGTTATGATGATATTTGGGTTTTGTTTACTGATTTTTTTGGTTTTGTTTATTTGGGTTTTATTAGTTGTTAAGGATGTCTACTAATGTTATAGCAACAAGATATGCTAATGAGATTTTGTCAACAAAATGCGTTTGTTGTATTCTCGCAATTTATCAATGTAGGTCTCTATTGATTTTGGTTTTGATAACATTATTCAATTATCTATTAAAGAATCTATGAAGTATTTGTTCACTTTATATGCTTGTGAAAAGGCCTATTTTAAATGTCTATTATAGCCTAAAAATAAGAATGAAATTAAGGGTGTGTTTGTTAACCCAAATTCAGCACTTAAAATGAATGTATTCAACACTTATTAATTAAGCTCGTTTGATAACCAAAATTTAAAATTTTTTAATATGTTAAGTACTCCTTAAAAATAGGCTACAATATTAAGTATGAGATCCCTTACTTAATTCTGAAAGCCGAAAGCAAAACCATCTTTAATAATATTTATAATATGACAATTATACCCTGAGATGTTTTGCAATCCTATTAAAACTATATTTAGTCTTCTCTCCAAAACTCCAAAACTCCAAACCTATCTATTCTCCTTATCGATCTCTTTTTCTTTTTTTTTCCCCTTGTCTTCTACAACAAAAATATACACACAATTATACATAGACATATGCACTGCACAGACACACATAGTTACACACACATACATTGTTAATGAAATCTAATTTATTGTATTTTTCAATATTATTTGATTATTTATTAGTTATTGTTCTTTTTTTTAGATGTTATTTTCACTTATTGTGTTATTCATATTTTATTTATTTTGATCAAATATTTGTTAAATGAAGACTATAATATAATAATAGAGATTATGATTTATACTATGACATTTTATAAATATTTTCAAATTAAAGAGTGGAAGAATAAAACTGAAAATTAATTTATTTTCAAACGTCAGCTCTGTGTAGTTATCAAACAATTTAGTTCAATTCAGTACTTAAATTTCAGTGGATACCAAACAGTCCACAAATTCAGCATTCAATTTTCAATTTTCAGACTTCAGCTTTCAGTTTTATCAAACGCCACCTAACCCTAGAGGACATCATATGTAAACAAACCCACATGTTATGGTGAACTTGAACATACTGGGTAATGTTATGATGAAGCTACAATGAATATGATTTTAGCTTACTTATTTAAGGAATTAAGAAAGCATAGAGAAACTTTTTAGAGCAGATACTTTTAGTATATTTGTCATTTTCATACAAAGCTTTTATTCATATAAAATTGGTTTGATAGGAATGGATTTGGTTTGAAGAAAACAACAAAATGATGCATTAAAATGGTCTTGAAATCATTTTTGATGATGCACAAATCGGTATTGCGCGAGATCAACAGTCGAATATATCAAGAGACACAATTAATGAGCAGCAAATAGATAATTAATGACAAATCAATGGCAAAATAGTAAATATAGAGTCAACACAAAGATTTATAGTGGTTCAGTCCCGGTGGCCTACTCCACTCTTGGGCGACGCCTGCTGCTCCCCTTCTCTTTTTTTTCCTTCTTCTTTGGGCTTGGGCGCCGCCTCCTTTTTTTTTCTTTTTGGGCGTTGGCCTCTTGCGCGCCACCTCCATCTTTTTTTTATTTTTTTATTTTTTTTTTTTGGGCTTAGGCACCTCCTCCTTTTTTTGGGGGGGGGGGACGCCTGTTGCTAGCTTGGATGGTGCCAAGAGGAGACTGGGCAGTGTTATGTTTAGGAGACGCCTTAAGTCTTGCTACGGGCGACGCCTCTCTAGTGATTGGTCAACATTGTTGGAGGAACCCAAGGTGGAGGGGGCGAGACCCACTATCTAGGTTGGCATCATTGGAGGCGCTTGATGTGGAGAGGGCGGCGCCAAGACCCATGCAGCGCCATAGGAGACACCCGTAGAGGGCAGCGCCGACGGTTCCTTAGGCATTCGAGATGATGGCTTTGACCTTGTCTCTAATTTCAGACGTCCTGTTGATAGGTCAATTATGGAGACTCTCTATGCTTTTTAGGGTGGTGTGTTCCCTTCCTCCCAAGAAGGCTAGGTTTGATACCCCTAGTGCTTCTTGGTCAAGGTCTGATAGCTAGGTTGCTTCCTAGGAGATGAGACCTGATGGTGCCCCCATTCCTTCTCTGATTTTGACTCATGTGTGTATCAGAACTAACTATTGTATTGTTGGGTCTCCAGTGCAGACAGCCTGAGTTTCAAAAGTGTACCTGACAAAATCATTGTTATCCCAACATTAAAATATCTAACATGATTACCTAAAGAGAGAAGCAGGTTGTTTGTTTGCGTGAGTGCAAAGTCAGAGCTGTGGACGTCCCATGAGTGGGAAACATGAGCTGAGGTCGAGCTACTCAGAGTCTCAGAGGATGGTTGTCGTGATAGACTACATAGGTCAAGCTACGTATAGTCTCGGGAGATGACTGTCGTGGTAGAGGCTTACTAGGTGATTACTTACGCAAGACAGAGTCATAGGCCGAGCTACATATAGTCTCGGGAGATTACTGCCATAGCAGAGGCTGATTACTTACGTGAGAGCAAAATCATAGAGGTCGAACTACGTATAGTTTCGAGAGATGGCTGACGTAGAAGAGGCTGACTACTTGCGCGAGAGCAGAGTCATAGACCGAACTACGTGTAACTCGGGAGATGGTTGTCGTAACAGAGGTGACTACTTGCGTAAGAGTAGAGTCATAGATGCAGAGCTATGTTTAGTCATGGGAGAGGGTTGTCGTAACAAAGACTCATTCCATTGAGATGGAGATAAAGAGGGTGCGAAGGAGCTGGGTGCCTGGTGCGAAGGGGCGTGACGCATCGTCTTGGCATCATCATGGGAGGTGCCCAAGGTTTAGAGGGCGAGACCCCTCGTTTGGGTGCCTGATAGTGGGCGTCTGGCGATGAGCGTCTTTTATCTTTTTGTCTACTAGGTCATGTTCTGACTTTTGTAAGCTGTTTGTAAATTTTACGAAAATAAAAAAAAATTTAGACACAATAATCCTCGCAGAATTTTATTACATAAAATAACAAATAACAAGATAAATCTACTAATAAAGGATAGATAAAATCTTCAGGTGCTCGGTGTCTCTTAGGTGGACCAAGACTTTCCTGGTAAAGTTAGAGTCACCTCCTCTAAGCCCTCAGTCAATCGTTTGGATTTCTCCGAGGGGTTGTTGGCGTTCTCTGTCATCCTGGTCTTGACCAGTTGGCGGGGCTTGTCCTCTGTCAGCACCGTACTGCCTCAAGTGGCCACGCTGTATGAGCTCCTCGATCTGTCTTTTAAGATCAAAGCATTCGTCAGTATCATGGTCATGGTCGCGGTGAAAACGGCAGTACTGTTCGATCTCCTTCGATTTGAGGCGGTCTTCATCTTCTCTGGCTAGAGTACTGTAGGGTCATTCTGTATTTAGAACAGGATATGCTCCATAAAAGCATTGAGCAGCGTGAAGGCTTGCCACTTTCTCAGAGGCGGGGGACTAAGGCGGTCCTTGACAGAAATTCTCTCTATCCTGTTTCTTTTGTTCTCTGATTCCCACTTGTCCTCACGAGTGTCCTTCTTCTTCTCACCCCCATGGGAGGACTCACCTCGTCTGGCCTTAGTGATATCCTCGGCATTCATGTACTTCTGTGCCCTAGACAGTAGCTCAGGCATGCTGAAGGGCGGCTTCTTGAGGACTGAGAACATGAAACTGGAGGTGCGAAGGTCGGCGATGAAGGCGTCTAGGGCTACCTTGTCATCTGGCTCCTTAATCTAGAGGGTCTCCTCGTTGAAACGAGCGAGGTAGCCTCTGGGATTTCATCCCTGTCTTGCTTGATGGTGAGCAGGTGGGCCATAGATTTCTGATATCGACGTCCCCAAATGAAATGGGAGACAAAAGATCTACTGAGTTCTGCGAAAGAGTGGATAGAGGAGGGCTTGATCTTTGCGAATCATTGGCGTACAGACCCCTTTAAGGTGGTAGGAAAAGCTCTACACATAATCTGTTCAAGCACGTTGTGGAGTTGCATAAGGGATTTGTAGGTGTCTAGGTGGTCAAGGATGTCTTTGGTGCCGTCAAAGATCTCGATGGTGGGCATCTTGATCTTCGAGGGCATATGATAATTGACAATATCAACAACAAAAGGAGTATCAGCACGTCTTACTAAGTAGTCCAAGGTTTTATGCGTCTGTGCCTTGATGGTGTTGAGGGCATCACCGAGTTGGTTTTGTACCTCTCTAATCTTCTCGTCCCACTGGTTGGGGTCATCTTCAGTCGGGTAATGGTACTGGCTTTCATGGTCACCATATTGGTTTTCACCATCTTCACTCTCCTTCACAGGTACGTGAGGAGGGAAAACTTGTGAAATCCCTGCGCGCTGAGGAGAGCGAGGGGCACCCTGGCGTGGCCCTGGAGTATTCTGACAAGGGGCCCCATGGTGGAGGGCTGCCTGACGCCCAGAAGGTATAGGTTGTTGATCCCCTCATGTATGAGGGATTGGTGCTCCTTCTACAGGGTGAGGGGCAGCGCCTCCTTGGGTGAGCATCAGCTGGATGATCTGCTGGTTCTGTTTCACCAGTAATTGCATAGTTTACAAAAGAAGTTGTTGTTGTCCAATTGTTGTAGCTGAAGGTTCCAAAAGTGTGAGGGGAGGCTGGGTCTCCTCCCGGTGTGCCGGGTTACTGTCCCTCGGTTGTTGGCTCATTGATTGGGAAGTGATTGACATGGATTGAATAAGAGTGAGAAGACTAGTCGGTTCTCGCAGACGGCGCCAAACTGATGATGCACAAATTGGTATTGCTCAAGAGCAATAGTCGAGTATATCAAGAGACACAATTACTGAGTAGTAAATACACAATCAATGACAGATCAATGGTAAAATAGTAAATATAGAGTCAACACAAAGATTTATAGTGGTTCGATCCAGGTGACCTACTCCACTCTCGAGAACGGCAGTGGTGGCCTGAGTCTTTAATTGATGAATAATGTCACCGGGAGAGTACACACCGGGAGAATTACAATATTTTGGGAGAGAGAAGCAATGTGTGTACAAATGTGTAGTGTGTGTAGGGATCTCAAGGTCCTCAGGTCATGTCAAGATGTCTCTCCTTGTGGAGTGAGCTTACATTATGTAGACTTAATAAGACGGTGATGTCAAGGAGTGGTCTTCCACTATTTTGGTAAGTATAATTGTGGTAGGATTAGATCTCCATGATACGTATCACGATAAATTCTCTCATGTGTTCCTATTCCTTCGGACTTCTTGTTTCCTAAATTGGGTTGAGTTTGATCCTGAGCTTGTACGTGAGTTCGAGTGGGAAAGGGAAGAGGGCTAAGCAGAGGCAGAGGACCAACACCTGGGTGGCGCCCCTTGGTGTCCCCCTTGGGCTTAGGCTCTTCCTTGGTGACATAGGCTCCTCCTTGATGAGTTGGACTCCTTTCGGACTTCGATGACGTGGACCCTTTTTAATTCATTGGGTCTAGGACACTTTTTATTGACTTGGGTCTTCTTGATTTATTGGGCATAGCCCAGTTAATTTTGGGCTTATCAATTTTCCTCGGAGGTTTTTTGAATTAAGGTTGGGAAATGGTGCATTTTTCACAAACATTTTTCAGTTTCATGCGTCATTAAACCTATATTAGGGTACAATGCAGTAATAACAAAGTCATTTTAGAAACAACCAAAACCTATCCTCATAGCTAAATTGCATAAATTAGTAGACCAATATTTTTAAACCTTAAATATCTTGCTTCTTGAGCTTGTCATTATGGTTAGTATAGATCCAAAGCTGCCCTTTGTTTTTTTGTTTTTGAAGTGTTGTTCCTACAAGATAGTCAAATAGTTAACTTACGAAGCATTTGGACATCACACCGAAAGCATTGATCTTATTAATTTTATATTATCGCTTTCGTTGGCCTAAAAGAAAAAAAAATTATATCGTGAAAACAATCATATTTCTAACGATTTATAAACTCATAGTGTAAAAGTATATTTTCTATTTTTTCTCATGTTAAATGCTTCGAAATGGTGGATGCTTAACACTAACAAGTTTTACCACATGAGAAAAAAATGGTCAACTGCATCTGGTCAACCATATAGTAGTGTGTTAGATTAGTTCTTTATTTTTATGCGAAAAGTCTATCCCTTGATCAAAGTTATTGCACTTTTAAGAAAATGTCATCAATATCATCTGTCTACAACACTGCATCATTTCCTTTTGATCACCACAACTTCGTAAGTGTTAGTTTTGATATTGATTGAGTGTTTTAATTGCTTTTGTGGACTTAAACAGTTTTGTATCTACCTACATGTTGGAATTTATGAAGTCCTTGCTAGATTAATACCCGATTTTGTGCAAAAGAATTCAATGTAGTTGTTCTATTTCCTTTTATTTAATTTACAAGCATATATGTTAGGTATATGTACACCAAGTATCGTGAAAAGTATCATACCTGATACTCATTGAATAACAAGTACATATAACTACACTTGATGAGCCTGAATTTTACTAGGGTAAGCCCAATCTAATTAAACCAAGAGAGCCCAAGAAGAAAGTCCAGTGAAATAGATCAACCCATCAGAAGACATCCGGAGCAGGTAGCAGGAGATCGGGCTGGGCGCCGCCCACATGGGAATCCCTTGGAAGCCGCCTAGGCAGGCCCTTAGGCGTCGCCCATGGCTGCCTTGGGCGCCGCCTAGGCAGCCCCTAAGGTGTCGCCCACTCCCTCTTTGACTTCTCTCCACTTTGATACTCCAATGCACCTCCAGCAAGATCAAATCGAAGCCCAATCTCAGGATGGAGTCCAATCCAACTTAGAGACCTCCTCCGACTGAATAGGAGCACGAGGAATGAACATCGGGATATATACAGGGAAATCTTACCATAACTACACTTACCTAAATGATGGAAGACCTCTCCCTCATGTCACCGCCTTACCCTAACTATGTAATGTAAGCCCTCTCAGCATTGAGGACACGCCTAAAAAGAACCCATACACACACCCTTGTACACACGGCTCTCTTTCTCTCTCTATCCAAAAGGCACTGTAACTCTACGGTGTAAACACTCTGGTGGCAATTATTTATTAATAAATGACCCAAGCCAACGCTGTCATTCCCGAGAGAGGACGTAGGTCACCCGGACTGAACCACTATAAATCTCTGTCTTGGCTCCTTGTTTACTATTCTTTCATTAATTGCATGTTAATCATTCATTAATTACACGTTATTATTCTTTTGACTGTTGATCTTGTACAAAAATAGTTTTGTGCATCATCAGTTTGGCACCGTCTGTGGGAACGACTGATTTTTCCTACTCTTTCAATCCATGGCAATTACTACCAGATCCATGAGCCAACAGCCGAGAGACAATAACCTGGCTCACCGAGAAGAGGCTCCACCTCCCCTCGCACCGTCTGAACCATCTACTACTGTGACTCTTGTCGGGCAACAACAACAGCTTCTCAAAATCATGTAGCTACTGGTGAACCAAAACCAACAGATCATCCAGTTGATGCTCGCTCAAGGGGCCGTCTCCTATCACCCGAAGGGAGGAGTCCCACTACCTATTCCTTCTGGACGCTAGACAGTCCCCCACCATGGGGGTCCTCACCAGAATGCTCTAGTGCCTCGCTAGGGAGCCCCTCATCCAGTAGCCCCTCCTCAACATGTAAGGAGCTCACGTGTTCACCCTTCGCATTTGCTTGCACATGAGGACGAAGGAGAAAGTCAATACAGTGATCACGAGAGCCAGTACCACCATCCAACTGAAGATGTCCCCAACCAATGGAACGAAAAGATCAGAGAGGTACAAAACCAACTCGAAAATGCCCTCAACGCCATCAAGGCACAGGCGCCTATAATTGTGGAATACCTGGTAAGACGCACTGACACGCCCTTTATCACTGATATTGTTAACTATCCACTACCTTTAAAGTTCAAGATGCCCAACATCGAGATCTTCGACGGCAATAGAGACCCCCTCGACCATCCGGATACCTACAAGTCTCTTATGCAACTCCACAATGTACCTAAGGAGATCATGTGCTGGGCATTTCCTACCACCTTGAAAGGGTCTGCCAGCCAGTGGTTCTCCAAACTCAGGCCCTCCTCTATCTGCTCTTTCGTAGAGCTAAGTAAGTCCTTCGTCTCCCACTTCATTGGGGGACGCCCCCATCAAAAGTCAGTGACCCACCTACTTACCATCAAGAAGGATAAGGATGAAAGCCTTCGTAGTTACCTTGCCCGCTTCAATGAAGAGGTCCTCCAGGTTGAGGAACCAGATGACAAGGTAGCCTTATCCGCTTTTATTGCTGGACTCCGCACATCCAGCTTCATGTTCTCAGACTTCAAAATGTCATCCTCTAGCATGCCTGAGCTGCTGTCTAGGGCCCAAAAGTATATGAACGCCGAAGATGTCACCAAAGCCCATAGAGGTGACTCCTCCCGAGGGGAGAAAATAAAAGACAACCGAGAAGACCAAAGGGAGACTGAAAATAAGAGAAAGAAAGCCGAGAGGGTCCCCGTAAAGGACCGCCTCTGACCACTGCCCTTGAGGGACCGACATCCATTCACTCCACTCAATGCTTCAGTGGAACACATCCTACTCCAAATACAGGATAACCTCGTCATCCGTTGGCTCAAAAAGATGAAGTCTGACCCCAAGCGCTGAAATCCCAGTAAGTATTGTCGCTTCCACCGCGAATATGGACATGACACCGATGACTGCTTCCAACTGAAGAAGTAGATTGAAGAGCTTATCCAACGGGGTCATCTTAGACAGTATGTGGTTGGTCGAGGACCAGCTCCTCCGCACAAAAAATGAGAGCGCCAGCAGCCCCTCGGTGATATTTAGACCATCGCCGGAGGGCTTAGAGGAGGAGGTGACTCCAACTCCTCCAGGAAAGTGCACGCTCGTAGTGCCAAATAGACAGAGTCTCATGACTCTCGCCCGATGAATACCCCACGACATAGAGAAGAGGAGGTCATTACCTTTTCTGACGGAGACCTTGTGGGGGTCCAGGCCCTTCACGATGACCCTTTGATTTTGACCTTGATGATAGCCAAATATCAAGTGAGGAGGGTCCTAGTTGACAATGGAAGCTCAGCCGACATCTTGTTTGTCACAGCCTATGACAGCCTTCACCTCGATAAAGAGAGATTACAGCCGGTCAGGACTCCCTTGGTCGACTTCTTGGAAGAGAGAGTCCAACCTTTGGGATCCATCACCCTGCCTGTCACAGTAGGGACTGCACCAAGAAGCTCTACTATCATAGTAAATTTTCTTGTACTTGATTGTCCTTCTGCTTATAATATAAATTTTCTTATAATGTAATCCTCGGACGCCCTGCCCTCAATGCCTTAAGAGCAGTACCATCTACTTACCACCTTCTCCTCCATTTTCCAACCTTCAATGGGATTGGGAGATAGGAGGGGACTAGGTCTCAGCCAGAGAGTGCTATGTGGCCTCTATGAGGGCTAGAAGATCGCGCGAGACTCTTCAAGTTGGAGTGCTTGACCCTAGAGACGACAGTACCTTGGAGAGGGGCTAACTAGCAGAGGAACTGCGCCCAATAATACTAGATGACAACCTTCTGGAGAGGAAAGTCTTCATAGGTTCCTCACTCTCCTAGGAGCAAGCATCTGCCTTGGTAGATTTCCTCAGACATAACGCAGACATTTTCGCCTGGTCCCATGAAGACTTAGAAGGCATCGATCCCAATGTGGCCTCTCATCGACTTAATGTTGACCCCAGATACAAGCCTGTCCACCAGAAGTTGAGGAGCGTGAGTAGTGAGAGAGGGCAAGCTATGGAGAATGAGGTGGACAAGTTCCTAGCCAACAGGTCAATAAGGGATGTGGCCTACCCAGACTGGATGTCCAATGTGGTTATGGTGACTAAGACCAATGAGAAGTGGCCTCTGCGTGAACTTCACAGAGCTCAACAAGGTCTATCCAAGACAGCTATCATCTCCCACGCATCGACGTACTCATTGCCACCACTGTAGGACATGAACTCCTAAGCTTTTTAGATGCATATTATGGATATAATCAGATTAGCATGTTCCCACCAGATCAAGAGAAAACTTCGTTCATCACCCCGAAAGGCACTTACTGTTACAAGGTAATGCCTTTTGGGCTCAAGAACCCCCGAGCCACATATCAGCGCCTCGTCAACAGGATTGTCGAGGTCCAGATTGGAAGGACTATGGAAGTCTATGTGGATGACATGCTGGTAAAAAGTGTAACAGCCGCCGACCATGTGACGCACCTGCAGGAAACCTTCAACGTGTTGAGGACCTACAAGATGAAGTTGAACCCTGAAAAATGCGTCTTCGGTGTCAGCTCAGGAAATTTCTTAGGCTTCATGGTCTATAAAAGGGGTATTAAAGCCAACCCAGATAAAATCAGAGCAATCTTGAAGATAAAGTCCCCTGCTTCAATCAAAGAGGTCCAACGTCTCAATGGGAGAGTAGCATCCCTTAACAGGTTTGTCTCTAAATCTGCAGATAAATGCCTACCCTTTTTTAAGATCTGTACTCATCAGAGAGAATGGAGGCATCCAGAAGTCTGTCTACTATATAAGTAGAGCCTACCGAGGAGCAGAGGTAAGGTACTCAGAGTTAGAAAAGCTAGTTCTCTCCCTTGTCACTGCCGCCAGACGTCTGCACCATTACTCCCAAAGTCATACCATCATGGTGGTCACAGACCAACCACTCAAAAGAATTTTGGGAAAGTTTGATGTCTCCGGTAGACTACTTAAGTGGGCGGTTGAATTAAGTGAATTCGATGTACACTACCAACCGAGGGTTGCCATCAAAGCTCAAGCACTGGCAGATTTCGTGGCTGAGTCCACACTGCCCCCAGGAGTCCTAAAAGGAAGTACTAGGTGCCCCTGCACCCACCTGCTCAATACATACTGACTCCCTCAACCAGGAAGTTGGACCAGTCACTACACAAAGACACGCCGACCCTGAGAAGGAACAGGAGGCAGAGCCATTAACTGGGCAAGCCAGGGCGGCGCCCACCCTGCCTAGGGCGTTGCCCACCTTACCTTGGGCGCCTCCTTCTCAGACTCCCTCACTCCCCATTTTTCCTTCTCTCCAGGCATCACCTCCATCATCCACTCTGCCATGCTGAAAACTTTATATGGATGGGTCCTCTACCAACGAGGGTAGTGGAGCAGGACTCGTGCTGATCAGTCCCCATGTTACTCCATTAAAGTACGGTGTCTCCCACTACTTCACTACGTCAAATAATCAAGCAGAGTATGAGGCCCTCATGTCGGGTCTAAGGTTAGCCTTAAAGATGGAAGCAATCAGCCTCATGACTTACAGTGACTATCTACTTATAGTCAACCAAGTGAGGGCAGATTTCGAGGCCGAAGAAGAAAAGATACAGGAGTACCTCTCGATGGTCAAAACCCTCTTCACAAAGTTTGCCTCTTTTGAGATCCACCATGTACCTCGAGAAGATAATGCCATGGCAGACACCCTTGCCAAATTTTCTTCTATTAACATACTCATGGGGCCAGCATTGACAGGTCACCAGTTTGAGCCGAGCACCTCCAAGCTAGAGGAGAGCAAGGTTTACTACGCATCCTTCGAGTCCAACTGGATGACTTCTATCAGAGGTTACCTCGAGGAGGTAACCCTTCCAGACGAATCCATCGAAGCTAAAAAGTTAAGGATGAGAGCATCTAGGTATGTTATACTACAAAACACCCTCTACAAGAAAAGTCACTTTCTCCCACTACTCTACTGTCTCACCTTAGAGGAGGCAGACTACGCCATGAGGGAGATCCATGAGGGGATATGTGGGAACCACTCAAGAGGGTGTGCATTGGCTCATAAGGCAGTCAAGCAGGGGTATTATTGGCCCACCATGATTCGAGACACCCGAGACTTCGTCAGGAAGTGTGACAAGTGTCAGCGCTTTGCGACCGTGCCCAAACAACCACCCGAAGAGCTCACCACCATTCAGAGTCCATGACCTTTTTTCATATGGGGGATCGACATTCTAGGTCCCCTCCCTGTGAGCCGAGGCTAATGCAAGTTTGTAGTCATAGTCATCGACTACTTCACTAAGTGAGCAGAAGCTGAAGCCTTAGCAAGAATCACATACCAGAAGAAACACTTCATATGGAGGAGTCTATTCTGCCTCTTCGGAGTATCTCATGCCATTGTGAGCGATAACTCTAAGCAGTTTGACAACAAACTTCTCCACACCTTTTATGCGGACCTCCAAATTAAACAGCTCCACTCTAGCCCCGCACATTCGCAGGCGAACAAGCAAGCAGAGGTCACTGTCAGGACCATACTTCGTAACTTGAAAGCCAGATTGGAGACTGCAAAGGGAAAGTGGGTAGAAGAACTTTCAAGAGTACAGTGGGCATATCGGACCACACCAAGAGGTCCCATGGGCTAGACCCCTTTCTCTCTAGCCTATAGGATAGAGGCAGTGATACCCGTTGAAATTGGGGTACACTCTTTTAGGGTCCACCATCATGACCCTACCAGTAATGAAGAAGGACTCCGCATCAACCTCGACTTAGTAGAGGAGGAGACGGAGATAGCCATGCTCAGGAATGCATACTACAAGCGTCACATGACTAAGTATTACAACTCGAGGGTGAAGCCTCGTGTCTTCTTACCCGGGGACCTGATCCTCAAGAAGGTCATCCTGCCCACCGAATACTCCTTGGAAGGTAAATTGGGACCCAACTGGGAAGGACCCTACACGGTCACGGAAGTAGTAAGGACAAGTACCTACAGAATCCAAAATTTTGAAGGAAAAGTCCTAGGCCACCCATGGAATACAGAACATCTAAAGAAATACTACCAATAGTTGGGGGCAGTGAGTCATGGGTTGGTGTCCACTGTTTGGACTATTTACCTTTTTACCTTAGTCAATTTCTCGTGTTAGTTGATTTTCTTCAAGTATCCACTTTGAACTATGAAATAAAAATTTTCAATATTTCCTCAAAAAAAAAGAGTTGTATTTCATTCATAATCTAGAAGGTTTTACAAAAGAGTTAGGTTGTGTTTGTTAAAACTGAAAACTGAAAACTGAAAGTTAAAGTCTGAAAGCTGAAAGCTGAATGCTGAATTTATAAACTGTTTGGTATCCACTGAAATTTAAGTACTGAATTAAATCAAACTGTTTGATAACTATACAGAACTGACATCTGAAAATAACCCTTCCACTTTTTAATTTAAAAATATTTATAAAAATGAGTTTATCTAATAAAAAATGACAATATATCAAATCAATTTAATTCATAACATAAATCATAATCACTATTATCATATTATAGTCTACATTTAACAAACATGATAATAAAATTAATTTAAGTTAAATTAATCACTTTTAGCTATCAATTGTCATAAATTTTAAAAATTACAACTAGGATACAAATGAAGAGTTTAGTTGTTATGCAATTTGTTCACACAAATTGAGCATAAAAATTTGATCAGCTTGTGTCCTTCCTCCTCCAGCTTCCAGGCTAGTTGAAGTATGCAAATTTTGATGGGGATTGCCATAAGCAGCATTGAAATCACTAAACTGGTCCAAAAAAACATCTGTGATACGTGTTCGTCGGATAAAACTATGTATGCTTATACAAGCAATTACAATATTCCTTTGTACAACAAAAGAATATGATGGCATCTTTTTCAGTATCGAAAAACGAGCTTTCAATACTCCAAAAGCACGTTCAATCACATTTCTTAACTTTGCATGTGCTTGGTTGAATAACTCTTTTTTTGTTCTTGGACGAAGATTTTGAAAATCAGACAACCAATACCGCACATTACGATAGGGTGACATAAATCCACGGGTATGTGTATATATCGCATCGCATAAAAAGTAATTATTTGCATGAATAATATAAAATAAATTATCTACATAAATATTTTGTAACATTAATTAAATATTTTCATCTAACCTGGAGGAAGAATTGGGAAATTATTAGCTGGATCACTCATAGTTTCTTTTAGAACTCTTGAGTCATGTGCTATCCCTTCCCAACCTGCCCAGAAAAATGTGAACACAAGGTAAAAATCACATATACCAAGTACATTTTGAAAACATTCTCCTATGTCTCTACCTCTGTATGGAACTTGTTCGTCTGGTGGTATAACAACAGAAATAAGAGTTCCATCAAGTGCACCCACCGCACCCTTTCAAAAATAAATATGTTAGTATAAATGTGATAATTTTAAAAAATTGTAAATCATTATATATCCTATGAAGTTAAAATAAAATGAAAAAAAATACCTTAAATATTCCTCTAAGTCGACGGTGATTAACTGAATTCATAGTTGTTGGGACAATCATCTCTTTTGAAAAATGGAGCATAGCATATAATACTTCATGGAAGTATTTATGTATTGTGTGTGTTGAATGATTGAATCTTTGTTTCACAAAACGATTTCGTATGTTATGACTCAATGTTATGAGAAACATTGTCATCTTCTCTTCTGTGGAGACATAACGACTATCTTCTAGCCACCCTCTTTTTCGAAAATGACCACATAAACTTATAAAAGCTTCTTTTTTCATCCCTAATATCTCTTGGCAATGACTTGGATTTCCATCAAGTATTTCATTTAAATATTCAGTCCCACGAAGCAAACCATCAGTGTCTGGTCTCCGTCCAACACGTTTTTTCCTCAATATTTTGAATATCAAAGAAGTTACAACAACCTTCAATGCACGCTTCTGTTTTTCAGACAACATGTTGTTGGACAATATTAATAAAATCTAATCAGTCTAACATAACACAATTTAATTATGTATGTCACCTTCCAGAATAAATAACATTCAAAAATCACTACAGATAATTTCAACAATAACAATGACATAAATTCATGATATACTTATTGAAACTATTGCAAAAATTATAAAACATATAAATTTAAACAACCTTCCACAATCAAAATAGTCATAAATTCTTCCTATAAAAATAATACTCATAACTTCTACTAATTCCTAAAATTCAAAGCAACTTTAGTTTCTTGCCATTCATTTCTATCCACGTCTTTCTATCTACTTCTAATTTTTGACGTAATAACATCCACCGCTCCCTGTGTGCTTTACTCTCACAAAAAATACTACACACAACAAAATACAATGGATCACTCATTTTAAAAAGTTGCATCTCATCCAAAATACGATTGCATTCTTCTATACTTGGTCCGTCAGCATGTTGTAATGTCTTAAGAGCTTCAAATAGTTGTTCATCAAGGTCACTATGTTTACTTTTCTTTTCACGTTTATTGTCTTGTTTTTTCACATCCTTTGGTGAAGAAGGTATCTGAACAGATTCAACGTCAAGATTAATCGGTGTTTGTGACTGCGAGCTGACCATATCCATTGGCAACCCTTCCTTCGATGGACCCCATGAATTTTTTCCAGTTACTCTAAAACCATCAAACAAAACTTTTAACTCATTTGCATACTGTAGTCCATTATAGCGAAATTGCTTTACATCTGGATTAGCCTATGACATAAAAATATAAAAAAGCTCAAGAATTATTTGCGTTATAGTTATATAAGAATAATTAACAATGAATAAAGTAATACCTTTATATACTCCTCTCATTCTGTTGAACTCCAATTTATAGTACTTGTTTCTGAATCGTAACCATTTCCAGTTTTTGATATTATTTTTGACCATATTCCATATTTTGTTCTTAGATATTCCCACTGATTCTTCAATTGTTTCTGGGAGAAGTCAACATTCTTCCGCTCCTTTAAAGCTACCCTCATATAATCCCAAGATTCTTTTTTCAAGCTACCTCCATTTCTTCCTTTATCATATGATTCTTGCAAACACAAATCTATAAAGATTTTAAGCAAATCTAGATCCTTCCAATTTTCTCTAGCACCATCACTAGAAGTCATCCCTACATAACCATTTTTTAATATAATATCAGACTATATGGTATTGTTTAATATTTTCAAATTATTATCGTGTCCCACTAATACACAATATAATTAATGATTACAAGAATTTAAGAACACAAGGCAATTAACCAAAAACCAAAAAAAAAAAAAAAGTAACAAGATATGTAAGGTTTGCTATTCACACACCAAGATACATCAATATTTATCAAATAAAATATATTCAGAACATCAATTCACACTGTATTGTCAAAAATTTGGAAACAAACACACTTGATAATTCAATAACCCATAAATCAATTTAACATTAAAAAAACCATGAAATTCTTGGCATAAATTTCCCCCAAGAATCTTTTGTGGTGGCCATCAAATCCAATGGAGGTATTTTGTGACATTGGGGTATCAGTTGATTTCATCTATTAAATCATATATTGTAAATTTTGTGATAGGGGGTATGCATGCATACTCCAGAATTCTCTTTATGATATTTCATATAGAATAATTTTTTATTGCTACCCATGACCTAAGCAAATAGCTACTCGTGCCCTATGAAATAGCTATCCATGCCCTATGAAATAGCTACTCATGCCCTATGCAATTTTTTACTACTATTCATGTCCTATGAAATAACTACTGTCAGAATACATGTTCAACAAAAGGATGAAATTAAAGCTGAAGTACAAACGTAAACTAAAGAGATTGGAAGAAATATGAACAGTTTGTTCATCAGAATCATCCCAGGCGTACGGAATTTTTTTGTTTGTTCGTTCACGTTCGTTCACATTTGCTCGTTCACGTTTTTTCTTGTGTGTTGTCCCATTAAGAAGAAAAGAGGAAGAATGGAGGAATAAGATAGAAAAAATGTACCTATGTTTGTTGGATGGCGCTGGCAGAAGCAACGAAGAAATCTGAGATTGTGGAGAAGACGAAGAGACGACGAAGGAGATATGCGATAGAGATGTGAAACTATTGAGGCAAATTTGTCAAATAAAATTTTATTAAAAAACCTAGTTACTGAGCGTATTCAGTCTTCAATATTAAGTAGGTAAAGAGTTACTTAAAATTTTGCCTTGTATTTAGGTGGCACTTATTTTATTAAGCAGTTGTAATATTGGGTTATCAAACGAGCTTAATTTATTAAGTACTGAAAGTGTTCAGTTTTAAGACTTAAGTTAAGTTATCAAACACACCCTTAGTCACAGTCTGACATTTCATTCACAGTCTAGAAGCTTTTACAAAGAGTTAGTCACAGTCTGACATTTCATTCAAAGTCTAGAAGCTTCTGCAAAAGAGTTAGACATAGTCTGACAAGCAAAAGATACAAAGTGTCACACCTCTACTGACCATCACTGCCTCCCTCATCATCAGAATTAGGGGTCTCATAAGGCTTGAGGTTAGAAAGATCGTAGTAAGGGAATGTTATTGAGGCCTTCCTCCTGAGCTCCTCATATAGGGGCGGATTTAGTATGGGGGCAGTGGGGGCAGCTGCCCCCACTGAAATTTTAAAAAGTTTAGGGCCTTAGGTGTAATTTTAAAATTTTTAAAAATTTCTTAAACTTGCCCCCACTGAAATTTTCTTAAAGTATAGTGTATATTAATATAATTTTCAATAACTCCTCATTTTTCACTCTAGCAGCTGCCCCCACTGAAATTTTAAAAAAAATTAGAACCTAAGTGTAATTTTAAAATTTTCAAGAATTTCTTAAATTTATCCCACTGAAATTTTCTTAAAATATAGGGTATATTAATATAATTTTTAACCCTTAAAAGGTAACTTTTAACATGCCTATTTTTTTTTATAAGCCTTCGTCTTCTTCGTCCAGACCTAAGTATTTTGAGATTTTCTTAAAGTATAGGGTATTTTGGAATATAAGTATATACATGAGTTGCGCCTCTAAATGATTTTTTTTGATGTAATTATACTTATAAATAATTTATCAATAAAATATATTTTGATAAAAATAATGTTGCAATTATACTTTAAAATTTAAAATTTAGGTTGCCCCCACTAGGACAAAATCCTGGCTCCGCCCCTGTCCTCATAGCCATCAACGAATGCACTGGCCCTAGCCCTCTCAGCGGCATCCCTAGCTCTCTCAGTAGTATCCCTCTGAGCCTCCGCCCGGATAGCTCTCTCAAGTGCTACGCCAAGGTCGGCCTCAAGTTGAGCGGCCTTCTCTAGTGCCTACCTCAACTCCTCGACGGCATCCTCTCGTGCCTGTCGCTCAAGTCTAAGCTGTTCTTCAACAGCCTCACGAATCTGCCTCTCCATCGCCCTACCGTAGACTACATCCCCAATCTTCAAAGTATTGTTAAAGAGATAAGAGAAGGCAGCAGCCACCTGTTGGCATAGAAAGGGAATGAAGAACATGGTCAAAGTATAATAAAGGAAGCTACATACAAAACAGGAGTGTAAGACGTACCAAGGCAAAACCCTCTACAGTGTCAATAATCGCGCCCTGTGGACCTCGAGAAGCAATCTCTTGGGCCTCAACGCCGGTCACCAAGGCACAGAATTTCTCTTTTGCCAACTCCACATCGTGTAGCATAGAAGTTGGGGCGTCATCCTGGGAAGGACGCCCAGACGGACCCTCCATCCCGGTGAAACGTGGCACCGGAACCTCGGCCTCAGCAGCACTAGAACCACCCCTCGGAGGCGACGGAACATCAATCAGAGAGGGCGGAGGAGCACCACCAAGCTCTGCCTCCGCAAGACCACCCAAATTTGGGGCATTGGACCTCATCCTCTTGGAAGGAGGAGGAAGAGGAGGAACAATCTCGGAGACATAGACCTCTTCTACTATAGACCTGTCAAGTGGAGGACCTGCAAAATCAGTGTAGGCCAATAAATCCTACAACACAGTCTTTTCAAAGGAACTACCAAAAAGTCAAGTACCTTTCTTCTTCAGCCTCATGGAAGCCACGGGATAACCAGCCACCAACATAATCTCGGAGTGCTCCTTGGTTGGGTTATTCTTGACCATCTCAAGCAACCTCTTATGTTCATCGGTGAGGGTCGGGGGGCTGCAAGAGGATAATTGCACCATAAAGATAAGTATGTGAAAGTACGTAACAATTAAGGCAAAAGTTAAAAATGAAATCCTTACCCTGCTTGGTCTTGGGGACAATATCCCATCATATAGGCGCCCTGCAACGGTCAGACTCAGAAACCCATTCCCCTCCAGCGAAGAAGAACTTCTTCGTCCATTTGTGAAGATTAGAGGTAAGCCCGGAGATAAACTTCCCCGACCTGTGGGAAAACCGATACCACCCCCGGTGGGGAGCAGGATTCTCCAAAAGTGTGTACATGTACAAGAACTCCTTAAACGGCGGAGGAACATTAGCCCCCAACGACAACCTCCATAGTGCAAAGAAAGCCAATAATACCCTCCAACCGTTCGAAGCTAACCTCCCAAGAACTAATGATAGATGCTCCAGGACCCAACATATGGGCCCAGAAATCAGGAATCTCAAGCCTGCCTCTAACATTCCCTCTTAAAGGACTATCTCATCCAGAGAATCGCAACAAGCTGACTCATCAGTCTCTACATGACGGCATAGTACCGAAGGAGGAATGCGGTACAAGAAAATTAACTCCATAATATCTTCATCACACTGAAAGGAGCTAAGTATAGAGGCTACCTTAGAACAGCCGCCTCCGTCGCCAACCGGACCTTCCTCAGGATCCCTGCGATCCCCTGCTCATCTGAATGAAAATCCGTTTAAAAATAAAGTTATGCCTTTGAAGAATGCCCGTACTAATGGAAGAGCAAAAAAATGTTGAGAACATACCTTGAGAGCCCAGACCATTCGCATCGCTGAGCAGCCGCTTCTTGAACTCACGAAGAGAAGACGGAACTATGTCTGGGGCGCCGCTCAGTGCACCATGGGCACCTCCTGAAGTGCCTGTGGCACTACCCAGTCCATGACAGGTTCCCCCAGTGTCTCCTGAAGATCCATTTCGCTGCCCACCTAGACCTGGTGTCCCTTTACATATACCAAAGGGGCTATCTGGATTCCTCCTACTCATGTCTGATCCCTCTCTAGTGGTCCCAAAGGGTCTCTCAGTAGTCCCTGAAATTGCACCAAAACTACCACGAGGAGAAGGACCCAAGCGTCTGAAGCCTGAAGGGGAGTCACCCAAGCCCCTAGCGCCGCCCAAGGAGGCGCCGTCCAGGGGAGCCCCCGAAGTTTCTCCTTCTCTCTGTTCGTTGCCAAATCCATGGAGTCCACTGCCTCTATCGTGCCCAACTCCACCTGAAGTAGGGCGCAACCCTATTAGCCATGGGCGTCGCCTGGACTGCCCCTACAGACATCTCTTAAACTGCCCCCATAGGCACAACCTCCTTTTGGCTCGTCTCCTCCACCTTTTGAACCTCTAGTCTTCATTTACCTACTTTGATCTAGAAGAGAAGAAAAATGAATTTGATCTAGAAGATAAGAGAAATGAATTTGATCTAGAAGAGAAGAGAAGTGAAGTGAAAGTGGGAAGTGCAATGAACAGTGATGGAAGAAAGACCCTATTTATAGGAAGAGTAGTGGCTTCTTGAAGAAACCTTGCTGAAGCTTATTGGGGAAGCTTGTTGACCAGCTTCTTGAAGAAGCTAAACTGAGTGGCTTCTCAAAGAAGTTTGGAAGAACAACCCTTTGGGAAAAGCCTCAAAAAATGAGAAGTGAGGAAAAGATGAAGAAGGGGGAACAATGACCTTTATTTATAGACGAGGATATATAAAAAAAATGCATCTTTCGATATTGGGAAGTACAATGAGTCGTTAAGAGCGAGTCCTTGAGGATCAAAGGATACCATGAAGAGCAAGGAAAGTTTCGACTCAACCAAATGAAGACGAAGTATATGCCCTCGACCCTTGTCTCTCGAAAAAAGTCAGAGGCTCAGGACATAAGGGCAAATGATGAGCCTGAATTTTACTGGGCGAAGCCCAATCTAATTAAACCAAGAGAGCCCAAGAGGAAAGTCCTATCAAATAGATTAACCCATCAGAAAACGTCCGGAGCAGGCAGCAGGAGAACGGATTAAGCGCTGCCCACATGGGAATCCCTTGGGCGCCGCCTAGGCAGTCCTTGAGGCGCCGTCCACTCCTCTCTCTGACTTTTCTCCACTTTGATACTCCAATGCACCTCCAGCAAGATCAAATCGAAGCCCAATCTCAGGATGGAGTCCAATCCAGCTCAGAGACCTCCTCCAACTGAATAGGAGCACAAGGAGTGAATATCGGGATATATACTGGGAAATCTTACCATAACTACACTTACCTAAATGATGGAAGACCTCTCCTTCACATCACCGCCTTACCCTAACTATATAATGTAAGTCCTCTCAACATTGAAGGCACGCCTAAAAAAAACCCATACACACACCCTTCTACACACAACTCTCTCTCTCTCTTTTTCTCTCCCAAAGGCACTATAACTCTCTGGTGTAAACACTCCTGTGGCAATTATTGTAACACCCCGCATTTTTTTTTCTATATATGTATATAGATATATAGTAAATAATGGTTGTAAAAAGGTGGATATGCGTAGTAATGTGTGTTTGAATTTGGTAGATTGGAAAAGTAGAGATTTAGAACGTTAGTGGGAATAATAGTTGAATTTTAGTTTTAATAAGTGAAAATATAAAATTTCAGGTCCTAAAACTTGTATTAAATCGGTTTGGGGTAGAAATGTGTATTGGAGAGGTTTAGGATGGCTTTGGAAGGGAGTAAGATGGATTGGAAATGAAAAATGGACAGAAAGGAAAAAACTGGACAAAATCGTACCGGTACTGTGTACTGGAGTAAACTGGTCCAGGGAGTTCGACGTACCGGTACAGCGTACCGGTACGGCTGAAAGTGATCTGACTATTAAAAGTCACGATCTTGGTCTGATTTTTAGTCTTATAAATACCCAAGGTCGCCTATTTTGACTCCATTTCAACCCTCCAACCTTAAAAACCCTAAGAGAGGAAGAAAGGACAAAGAGAGAGGAAGAAAGGGAGAGAGAAATACTTGATTTGAAGGGATTTACACCTTAGAGTCCATCAAAATCCAACTTTTCAAGAACAAAAGGTAGAGATTTTCTCTCATTCACTAATATTGAGGCTAGGGTTTACTTGTATGTACTTTTTCCACTTTAAATCTTATAGGTATGCTATAAATCATTGATTCTTGATAATATTACCATGTTTTAAACAATATTAATGGTGGGTTAACCATTAAATCCTTGTTTTTGGCTAAAAAAAAATTTTGATTTCAAGAGAGATGAACTTTTCTCTAAATTTTACTTTATCCTTGATTTTCAAACCTTAGCATTTCATATTGGACCATCAAATGATGTTATTGTGATCTCATGTACTTTACTTAGTTGGTTGTAAAATTGTTGCATAATATATTTTGAGAATTTTGGATAGATGCTTGTGAATTGAGATAAATGTGAAAATTATATGCTTGGTTGGGTTGTTTGTGATGCTCATGAGTGAGAGGTTCCTTGTAAGGATGCTCACCCATTCTCAAGAGGTTCCCGGTAAGGATGCTAGGGAAGCAATGTAGTGATTAATGAGAGGTTCCATGGAAGGATGCTCACCCATTCCCAAGAAGTTTCCTGTAAGGATGCTTGGGAAATAATGTAATGATTAGTGAGATGTTCCATGTAAGGATGCTCACCCATTCTCAAGAGGTTCCCGATAAGGATGATTGAGAATCAAAGGTGACCAAAAAAAAGGGTGGAGGTTACCCCAAAGTATGCCACCTACTAAAACAATTGTTGGAAATTGTTTATAACCATTAATCATTATTATTTGTATGAGGTGCTCATTTATTCATTTAAGTAATGTTTTTCAATAAACTTGAGAGCTTTTTAAATGTCACCGCTTTCTTTCAAATTATGTATCTATTTTATGTTAAAAATGAGACCGACCGTTTTAAATGCTTTTCTAAACCTTGTATAGGTTTGGGAGAATTTTCCTACAGAGCTTCGTGCTTACCCCCTACCGCTAACATTTTTCAGATTATCCACTGGAGGAGGACGTGAGGGTCGAAGAGCCCGCTACCTGGGAGACTCTAATTGACGGGAGTGTGGATCCCGAGGTGGACACATAGAGCGGTCTCCTTTCTTTTTGTACTAGAATAGGACATTCTTTTGGAACATTGTGTAGTCTAGTTTCTTTTGTTTATTCCGCTGCGTTCCTTTAGTTAATGTTTGAGATGTAATAGCCATGACTTGGGCTTATTCTTTTGGATAATGTTATAATTAATTGTGGATGACAAATTAAGTCTTGTTTCTTAAGGAATTTTATTAGTGCTCTCATGATATGAATGGTTTTAGAATATAATACCGTCCAGTGTGTGTTTTGGGGTGTTACAATTATTTATTAATAAACGACACAAGCCAGCGTTGCCATTCCCGAGAGTGGACGTAGGTCACCCGGACCAAACCACTATAAATCCTTGTCTTGGCTCCTTGTTTATTATTCTTTCATTAATTGTCTGTTAATCATTCATTAATTACACGTTATTATTATCTTGACTGTTGATCTTGTACAAGGACAATTTTGTGCATCATCAATACTTACTCATTTTCAAGGTTTGAAATTGATTCGTATGCTTTGGCAAATGTGTTTGGCATAAAATCGAATCATCTTGTTTGGGTCAATTTTGTGCTCTAATAAAACCTCATAGCTATATGTGAAAATGAATTCAATGAACTTGGACAGAAACTCAAATGTATTGCTTTATAACTTATAACTTTAAGAGAGCTACAGAATTTTGAAAATTTTGTTTAGAACTATAAATTTTGGACCTTGTAAGTGTACTTTGGCTCATGCTAAATCTTAAGCCTGACAAATAGTTTCCAATAGAGTAGTTGTCCTTTTAGGTTAATCTGGTTCCTAACCATAATAATATAAGACTATAGTCATCAATGTCGTTTTCAATTGACAATCTTTGCCATAGAGTTCTCAAAAACATTCTTCTTCATCTTGATGTTTGTTCTGTTTAATTCTCATGGGTGAAACAGAATTTGGTGTCTGGATCACAACACTTCCATCATTTGTTTTTGCAGATGCTTCACACTGCTCAATTTTTATGGTTGGACTTCAAAAGAAATTCCAGGCAGCTCATAAGGTTGGTACATTGGGGGTATTATGTTTTCTAAATTCATTGTAGTCTCTTGTAAATCCACTCAATTGTCTTGTTAGGAGGCTCTGGTACTCAAACAGACTGTTTGTTGGTTATTATTTATACTAAATGGATGTATCATATTTTTTGTTCATGTCTAGGAAAAGACAGAATGTTGCTAGACATGTTTGGGAAGTGTCACGACCAAGGTTGCTGCGCAAGCAGAGGATATTTTTGTTCATGGGTGGCCAGGAGCACTCGCAAACCTGTCTCACAATTGCAATGAAAGCTTAGGATGACTTGCATTTTCTTGGGTCAACTTGCATTAGCTTATTGATGCTTTTTTTGGGGGCACATACTTGACCTACTGAGTTTAGTTCTAATGTTTTGCATTGACTTTTGTTCCCTTGGGT
>JAHQCQ010016500.1:0-11273 GCA_023539305.1 Ilex asprella | reverse complement strand
CCATTTACATTAAACTGTGCATTCAGATACGAATTAACCATAGTATTGTATAAAATTCCAACATAAACAAGGTTGAAAGTATCGATCAAGTCCCAGTTTTTTGCCCTTTTTCCTGAGTACCTCTCTAACATTTTCTTTTTTATTGCTGGAAGATTATGAAAGAATTGATGTGTTAAACACTGAATAGAATTTGGTGTTGGGAATATCTTTTTGTTCCCTCACTAATATAATTATGCCAACATTATCCCTATCTTGTATGAAGTGAAGCTCAATAGAAAGTTGCATTTGGGAAAATTTACTTTTAATTTATGAGTTTTCACAATTCATTTTCTTATTTTTTTTGTAATTCATGATATCCGGAAATGGTTTTTTTGTTTAACTTTAGCACCATATGATGTCATGAAATTATGAGCATTTAATTAATTTGAACATCATTAAAAAGCTTATGGGTGAAACAAAAGCTTCTTTGGTGCCCCCCGGGGGGGGGGGTGCTCATCTTAACTTCAACACCCTATGATACATGATCCATTGATGGGCAATTGAAATTCTATTCTGAAGCAAATTAGCTGAGTTTTCAAAAAAAAATTGCCAAAAAAGCAACATACATATGATTTATGATTTTGGACAACATTATTATATTTTTATTTGATTGGGTGTCCAATCTGCAAATTTTTAATCTTTCGAAAGATACAAGAAAAAAGGATTTTTACGACGGCAAAATACCGTCATAAAAAGTCTATTTGCTGTCACAAATACTTTTTGTGGCGGCGTTGTGGCGCCATAATAAGTGTGGTCTCAAAAAAAATTTACGGCAGGAAAAATCTGTCTTAAATAGTATTTACGGCAGCATAAACCTGTCGTAAATAAGTTGTCACAAAAAATCCGACACTTCTGTTTTTATTGCTGTGGCAAAAGTGCTGCCTCAAATGCCATATTTGGTTGTCGTAATAAATAGAAGATATATTTATGACGGCAATGATGCCGCCACAAAAAAAATATTTTTTTTAATTATTATGGACCGTTAGTAACCAATGTTATATACTCTGTGCATATATACGCTCAATACAGTTTTTATTTTTATTTTGGTTTATTTTTTCTTTTTTTTTGGTGGGGAGAGGGGGGAAGGGACTTGAACCTTGACCTCAAGAAAACAAAGCTCCCACAATGTAAGGAATACCATTAAACCAAAGACCCATTGGTATCCATACAACTACCCAATTTAATATATAAATAAACACAAAATGAAATATAATCAACATTTCCAAAAACATAAAAATATTTTCATATAAAAAAAAAACAATCTCACGAGTTAAACAAATTATAAAGGGTAAATTACACTCACACGCCTGACATTTGAATTTATTACACAGACACTCCCTCACTTTCAAAAATTATACTAAGACCCCTTGACATTTGAAACTTATAACAATCACACCCCCTCTAACTAACAGACGTTAAAATGACTAATAGTCAAAATTGATGCCATTCATATTAATTCCTAAAATACCAAAAATACCCTCCAAAGTCCCAAAAAATTATTTCATCTCTCATTTATCATTTCTCTATTTTATATTTCACATATAAACTAAAATTTTTTCAATTAAATGTTATATGTCATATTTAAATGTAAATTAAAATTAAATGTTGAATAAACCACCCACCGCCACCTCCACACCATGGAACCACCACCATATTTCCCTAAAACTCACCACCACAACACCATATACTCCTCTTCCTCCTTCTTTTCTCTCTCTCTCTCATACACACAACACCACTACTAGTAATAGAGTAACCCATCACCGGTCCACCACCTCCATCTTCATTTTCATCTCCACAAACACACAAAAAATACACAATGCCACAACAAGAACTTGATTAATCCGCTGCTCCAAAAACAACAGTTTGAATGCATTAATCTAAAGAGACCAATACACTAGTGGTTAATGGAAGCTCATACCCTCTTCATCTCAACAACAACAACAACAACAACAACAAAAATCCAAATCTACACTGAAAGCCACCACCAACCACCACTGACATTCATCGCTGCAACAAATCACCCCCACACAGAGTTTTGTCAAGAATGAAGATGTACAAAACCCTAATGAGTGATTTTGGATGACTTTATTTCATTGAAAGAAAAAAGATTTGAGGTAAAGATTGCAAACCCTAATGAGTAATTTTGGATGGTTGAGGTAGTGGTGTTGATGGGTCTCTCTATTTCGGGTGAGATTCTAGTCGATAGATGTGTTGACGATGGACTCTATTGTTGCGATTGGGTCTCCGGCAATGGTGCTAGTGATGGGTACTAATAACTCTATTGTTGCGATTGAGGGTCTGCTATATCGCCAAAAAGAGAGAGAAGGGGAGAGAAAGAGATAGAGAGTTGGGTAGAGGGTGGTGTAGTTACGTCGCTGGGTATTGGGTGGTGTCTGTGTGTATGTATATATGTATATATATATACACGCACACACATAGATGGGCTGAGGGAGAGAGAGAAAGAAGACTGATGAACAAAGAGGCGAAATAGTCTTTTTATTAAGATAGTTAACTCCATATAACTATTGGGGTGCTAGTGTAATTTTTGAAAAGTAAGGGGGTGTCCGTGTAAAATAAATTCAAATGTCAGGGGGTGTGAGTGTAATTTATTCAAATACAAAATATGCACTTTTATAAAACATGACTATCTATGAGTACAAGAAATTAATGCAAAAGTTGAACATATTTCCCGAACCATCTATTCTCAGTGACATTTGAAAAAAATATAAAATTATTGTAACTATACTAACATAATATTTATATACATATATACAACAAATAACTAAAAGAAGTTAGAATATACATCAGTAGAGGGTCACACAATATTTCTCTAAACGACTAGCCAAATTATGTAAATGACATATAAACGAGTCATATCGTATAAATTTCTTCTAATTGGTTTCATCAATATCTAATTCGTTTATAATTGTATCGTGACGGGTTCACTCGTTTACTAAACATGTGGTTTAAAAAAAACTCAAACCCACTGATTTTATGTCGTGTTAACAGGTCATGTCATATATTGACACCCCTAATTTTGATATAAAAACTTGACTTTGTAGAGTTAATTTTTTTTTTGAACTAGAAATTGTCTTTTGATGTTAAACAACGTAATTTTGTAAAATATTATTTGTAACAGGAAAAATAGTTGTTGCCCATATAATTTTTTTTAGAGTTTTTTAATGTTTTATGAAATATTATATACAACGGAAAAAATAACTGCAATAAATATAAAAAATTCTTTTGAATTTATAAAATATATTTGAGGCAAGAAAAACAGCTGTCTTAAATACAAAAATTTCTTTTGAGTTTATGACACTATTTACGGCAGAAAAAATAACTGCCACAAATATTAACACAAACACGCTTTTTGTGACAGCAAACACAGTCGCCACAAAGAATTGTCTCAAATATGTCTTTTGTGACGACAAACACATCCGCCGTAAAAAATTTGTCACAAAAGGCCTTTTTTCTTGTAGTGTTCAAGATGCAAATTAATAATTTGAAGATACTTAGGGTACTAAGTGTCATTCCTCCTAACCTTTATCGGAGACAATGTGAACGCCAAATTTGTAGTAGCCACTCCACCTATTCATCCAATGACACTCTTCATTATCACAAAAGACTCCATAATTGATCCGATGGATATGTTTTTCAAGTCATTACAAGTATTTTGAGTATACATATGGAACAACAGGTATATTGGTCTAAGATTCATAGCACTTTATGGGCTTTCTAGCTTTGATACCTATAGATTTCAATTTAATCTTGTATTCTCTTATTTAATTGTTTATTTTTGGTTGGACTAATTAATTAACTAATTATCGAGTCCGAATGTAGACCCCTCACTCATACATCATAGATGATTTATTATTGAGTGAAATTGTGTGAAAAAAATAATTGAGAGGATTTAGATCCTAGTGGGACTAAATTATGTGTAGGCTCGAAAATGATTGGTACAATCAAATCTTTGATCGGATTCAAACATTGACTCAAAATTAAATTTGAGCAAAAATAAGTTCAAATCTTTTATTCAAACTTATATCAAATTAAAAGAGAATCAAATTTCTGTCATTTATTTTTTTTTAAATTTGAGTTGTGTGTTTTAGTTTAAATTAACAATTTTACCTAAATATTGTGTTGAGTAAAAATTTGAATCAAGATTAGAGATAACCTAATACCATCAACAGAGAAAGCCCATAAACAAGTTGAGAATTAAAGATATATAACAAAAAATAGTAAAATTAAAGGCGTAAGGCGGTATTGAAGGGGTAGAGAGAGGAGATTTATAGGGGAAATAAAAGGTGAAATTTAAGACAAAACAATTTTGTTTAAGGTGGGGAAATTTGTTGATGTGACAAGTAATTCTCAGCTATTAGTTGTTGGATGGTGTTATTTGATAAGATTGCTAGCAATCAGATGTCGTTTAATATATATATTTTTTAAAAAAATATTAATAAAGTATCTATATGCATATTGTTTTAATCATCAACCTTAATTAAACCTCTTCCACCCTGAGCTGAACTCAAGACAAGCGTCTCAACTTTATCTCTCTTTCTCCCCTATCCAAAATCCAAGTTGAGATCTCCAACTCAGCCATTTGAAAATATGAAGCAAGTCTAAGCCCTACTTCGACACAACCGATAAGTTGGAAACCCTCGACCTTCTGTCTGCTTCCAAGGACCAGTGCTCCTACATTGAGTGGTCCTTCCCCCACAGAGATTCTCACTGAAAAGTTTCTCTCCTCCTCCTCCCTAGACCTCGAGTCAAGTGTCATATCTGTCATTCTCCTTCATTGGTTACTCATCTGTAAATGTTAAGTGTGTTTCCTCTCTTTCTCTAGTGAAATACAATTGACTTGAAATCCTTTCTGTTGGATTCAGATGCCACACCAACCGCCAAACCAATCAATAAAAAACTCTGTGACACTGTATTATAGCTTGTAGTTTCTCTTTTACCTGAAAACAAGTGGCTTCAATGTTTAACATCTGATAATATGAAAAATCGGGAGAGGATGTTGTTGATTTTTGATGATCAGTTGGCACAATATATATGGGAGAAGAGAGTAAATAAGTTGCAATAATAAAGTTACATTCAGTTTTACTCCAATATTATTTAAAAACAACGATAGAGTGGGATATGCGTATCGTGGTGTTGGGGGCTACGATTACTTTCATGCAGCATTTGGGAGAGGAAGACTTGAGACAAGTTTCAGGACTAGTTATTTTCAATAATGTCTATGTTGAAGAATGCGTTGGATCATGGGAATGAGGTGGCGATCCGTGAGGTTATTGATGGAGTTGGCTGGGATGCAGCCGATGTTTTTGAGAAAACAAAAAATTCACATTTTCACATTGATTCTTTGTTATTTGAATGTTGCAGGCCTTTGTTGTTTCAGCAATTATATTTTTAAGTGAATATTGCACTCGGGACAAGGGATTACTTGTGTAGGATTATCAACAACATTCTTGTAGTGTTGCATGTATATCATCATTTAACATTGCAAGTACCATATCTTTTTCAAGCTCATCTTGTGAAAATATTGTTACATTTTAAGACTTTTTACAAAATTTTACATAGACTCATGAAATACACTGGGCTTTTAACTTGGTCCATTCAAAATGGTCTTCGAACATGAAGCTGAACTAACGGCTAAAAATTTAATTTGAGCCCTAAATTTTTTGTGCTCTAGGCGACTATTTTAGACGTTGGACCTTATGGTCAACCATGTTGTATCTCGTCTCATTCAAAATATCTAAGTGTCTGCACATCTCGCAACGATCGTAATCTCTAAGCGTTCCTCACTGTCGAATATTCGTCCATGAAACCGATTAGATGTGACAAAATTGATCACTTGATGACACGCAAAGATTAAATATAATATGTGTTATCCTATATTTTATGCATTTGGTTTCAATTTGTCAAAAATCCTATGCGACCTTTACAAAGTGGTGTTATAGTAAAGATGTTAAATGTTACAGCGTGGCATGGCATAATTTTTTTTATAATTTAGGCATTTAATATATATATTAAACTTTACGTATGTTCTATTTCATACTTGTGCTATATGCGTGCAAATGTTCAATAGTACAATTCATAGAAATTGTAAATATAAATAGATCAAAATGGCTAAGTACACAATTTTTACTAAACATATTCGCACGTTTGTTTGTCTTCCCCATCTTATGCTTGGCTTGCACTTTCGAAATCTCTCCAGTAGTCCATCAAGGGTACTTGATACACTGAGGTTCATAGCAGCGACTTTAAATAATGTTTTTTTTAATAGTAATTTTAAAATTTTCTCATTTTTTGAGATGATAATTATTAGTCAAGTTTTGCACTCAAGTTTTCGTTAGAATGAAAGTCCAATGATACAAAAAATCTTACGATTAAAAGTCTAGCCCAATGACACAAAACTCCAATCATACGTGTGTGTGTGTGTGTGTGCGCGCGCGCGCGAGAGAGAGAGAGTGTGTGAATAGTGATGTCTAATATACAATCATTTTTACACATTTTCAACCTTACGATTTTTTTGTCAAATTTAATTTTTCGTATCATTGGGCTGGACTTTTGGGCCCAAGATTTTTTTGTTAGTTGAAATTTTATTTTGGTTTTTTGTTGGTATCAATTTTTATGGGTTTAAATTTTGGGGGTTTTGGCGGCCGGTCCACTATGATATAAGGAGTTAACTTAGGGGGCATTATGGACAATTTATTATAAAAAGAAATACAAGTGTAGACACTGATGAGCCCGAATTTTACTAGGTTAGCCCAAATTAAATTAGCCAAGAAAGCCCGAAAGAAAGTCTAATCGAAGTTGGGTGAACCCGTCAGAAAATGGCTCAAAACACCAAAGGAGTTCAAACAAGCCTAAGGACTCCTAAAGGAGGGCGTCGCCCATGAGGAGGCAAAGAGGGCATTGCCAATGAGAGGCCAAGAGGGCGCCGCCCATGTTGGCTCCAAGTGGGCGTCGCCCATGAAGACCCAAGTGGCGTCGCCCGTGGTCAAGCCCTCTTGGTCCGTCCTCCTTCGTCCTCTTTGCTCCTGGTACTCCAACCTCTTCAACACGTCGATGCAAGTACGAGTCCAAGCCCACTCCAGTGCAAGACCGAGCTCAAGACAATGATCAAGTCCAATCCAGCTGAGAGTCCTCTTCCGGCTGAATAGGAGCACGAGGGACAGAAAGACGGGATACGAATATCTCCTACCATAACTACACTTACCAAATTGGTGGAAGACTTCTCCCTCACGTCACCGCTTCATCGCCTCACCCAAAATATATAATATAAGTCTTCTCAACATTGAGGGCACACCTCCGAATCCCATACACACACCTCTCTTGCTCTCTCGCTCTTCCTCTCTCTAAGCACTATAAACTCTCCAAAGTACCTTGATACATTAACAAAGATCGTTAGCCACCGCTGCCATTCAAGAAAGTGGACATAGGTTACCCGGACCGAACCACTATATAAATCTTGGTGTTGACTCTATATTTACCGTTTTACCATTAATTGTCATTGATTGCCTATTTACTGCTCTTTAATTATACATCATAATTCTCTTGACTGTTGATCTTGTACGAAGACAATTTTGTGCATCATCAGTTTGGCGTCGCCTGTGGGAACTACTAGTTTTCTACTCTTTTAATTCATGACAATCACTACTAGATCAATGTCTCAGCAGCTGGGAGACAACAACCCGGCTCACCGAGAGGAGACCCAACCTCTCCTTGCCCCTTCAAAACCTCCTGCTACGGCAACCCCCGTTGTTGGACAACAGCTCTTACAGACCATGTAGTCGCTAGTAAAGCAAAACCAGCAACTCATTCAATTGATGCTCACTTAACGAGGGGTCACCCCTCAACCTGTTACCCCTGTGGGAAGAGCCCTACTCCCTCGAATAGGAGAGGAGCCACAACCTATCTTTTTTGGGCATCAAGCAGCCCTTCACCATGGGGGTCCTCTCCAGAATGCCCCAAGGCCGAACCAAGGCACACCACACGCAGTCCCTCCTTAGCGCGCAGGGAGATCACATGTCCACCCTCCTCATGTACCTGTGCAGGAGGACCAAAGAGAATGTCAATGACTCTTATCTATCATTTATTGTTTAAGATTATTTATTCTGTTATTTATTATCTTATGAAATAACTTTATGTGAAGATTATTATGTCCAGAATTATTGTACTTTCCTAAACTTAACAAACAGCTTATACAAGTCAAATCATGACTTAACAACAAGGTGTTGACAAAAGGACAACAATAGACAATTGTCATACTGCCGACGATCAATCACTATCCCCTGAGCCACAACCACTACAATCAAGGCTCTTCCTCGTCACCAACTACTACTGGTGCCTCATAGGCAACGAAGTCAGAGAAATCAACAAAACCCCTCGGTGTCTGCGCCCGGCTCCAGGCGCCTAGACTTAAACGCCCAGCCCCAGGCACTTAAAGGCGCTCATTGCCCCTCGACGTCTACATCCAGCGCTCCTCGGTGTCCGCGCCAAAAAACACCCAACACCCCGACGAGGGGTTTCATAGTCTCCACCTTGGGTGCCCCCATCAGGGACTCGCCCTCTCCACCTTCGGCGTCCCCATGTTGCCCGGACAGAGGGTCTCGCCTTCTCCACCTTGGGCGTCGGCCTCGCTCTCTCCACCTTCGACGTCCCCCGTGATAGCCTCGCCCTTTCCACCTTTGGCGCCCCCATAATGGTCTCACCCTCTCCAACTTGGGCGCCTCTCATGATGCCGCCCAGACGAGGGGTCTCGCCCTCTCCACCTTTGGTGTCTGCATGTCGCCTAGATAGAGGGACTCGCCATCTCCACCTCGGGCGCTTTCATGACGGTTTCGCCCTCTCCACCTTCGACGTCCCCGTGATGACCTCGCCCTCTCTACCTTCGGCACCCCGATGATGGTCTCGCCCTCTCTACCTTCGACGTCTCTCATGATGTTGCCTAAACGTAAGGTCTCGTCTTCTCCAACTTGGGCACCTCCCATGATGCCGCCCAGACGAGGGGTCTGGCCCTCTCCACCTTCGACGTTCACATGTTGCCCGAATAGAGGGTCTCGCCCTCTCCACCTTCATCGCTCTCCATGACACCCAAATGAGGGGTCTCGTCCTCTCCACCTAGGCGCCCTAGACGATGGGTCTCACCCTCTCACTAGGCACCCTAGACGATGGGTCTCACTCCCTCTTACTAGGTGCTCTAGACGATGGGTCTCACTCCCTCTCACTAGGTGCCCTAGACGATGGGTCTCACTCATTCCCAACAGGCGCCCTAGACGATGGGTCTCATCCCCTCTCACCAGGCGCCCAACTTTAGGAGCTTAACACTAGGCACCAGGCACCCAGCTCCTCCTCAAAGCCCTCCTCGTCTCCATCTTAATGGAATGAGAGAGTCTTCCTTATCTTCATCTCACTAGAATGAGTCAATGGAAGGAGTCTCAAGTGCTCAGCTCCTTAGAGCCCTCCTCATCTCCATCTCAATGGAATAAGTCTCTACCATGACGGCCTACTTCTGAGCTATCCGTAGCTCTACCAACTGCTCGTGGCATCCTCTCGTGTCTGTCACCCGAGCTCTACTGCTCTGTGGCATCCTCTCGTGCCTGCCACCCGAGCCCTACTTGCTCCGCGACATCCTCTCGTGTCTGCCACCTGAGCCCTATCTACTCTTCAGCAGACTCGTGTGCCCGCCTCTCCGCTGCCTGACCATCAACTGCCTCCCTGATCTTCAGCCTATTTGTAAACAAGCAGGACAAAGTAGCAGTCACCAACAGACATTCAAATCCAAAAAATGTAAAGAAAGAAAGCCAAGTACAAAGCCAAAGAGGGGTACCTTGTAAGTCTCTGCTACGACAGCCATCTCCCGAGACTATACGTAGTTCGCCATATGATTCTGTTCTCACACAGACAGTCACCATATCCAGCTTTGCACTCTCTCATGAGTCGCTGAAAAGCTCGGCCTTACCTGCTCCAAAGAAGCCTTATCTCCAGCTTCGCACTCTCTCATAAGTCGCCGAGAAGCTCGGCCTTACCTGTTCCTAAGCAACCTTATCTCTAGCTTCGCACTCTCTTATGATTCACCGAGAAGCTCAGCCTTACCTGCTCCTAAGCAGCCTTTATCTCCAGCTTTGCACTCATTTGTGAGTCGCCAAGAAGCTCGACTCTATCTATGCTCCCAAGCAGCATCAATCTCCAGCTTAGTGCCTCTCTCACGAGACACCAAAAGCCCGGCCTCAAGAGGGGTAGCTCAATCACGAGAAATCCTTAGTCTCTGTTTTTGCTCTCGCGCAAATAGCCTACCTCTCAATCCAGGTAATCATGTTAAATAATTTGATGTTTTGAATAACATTGTCTTTGTCATCTCTAGGCAGGCTCTTGAAACGCCTTGACCGAAGCCAAGTCAAAGCATGCCCACCGAGCCATATGGAGCTACAGTCCCCGTAGAAGACCGCACAAGAGTCTCAACTCCTATAGCATACAAAGGCTAGCACAGAATTCCCAATCTAAAAATTAGTGTGGGCACCACTGGGACCCATCTCCCGAGAAGCAGCTTGGCCATCGGACCTTTACCGAGAAGCACTGGGGGCATAAAACTTCGGTCTCTTGAGAAGAGGGAAAATCTCCACTTTAAAAGCAAAGAGAGCCTCCACCGTTGCCCATGCATGCCAGAAACAGTGCCTAGTCTCCTCTTGGTGCCGCCCAGCTCTCCTCCTCGCTCAAAGGAGGTGCCCAGTCCTCCCATCGCGCCCAGTCTCCAGGATCTCCTTCACAACCGCATAGTGCAAGACCCAAGCTGCCAGGACCCCTCGTCCAAGCTCCTCCTCACTTTGCATCAAAAAAAAATCGAAGGGGAGGAGGCGGCGCCCAAGTCCAAGGGAGAAAGAACAAGAATAAAGAAAAAAAAAAGGAAACAAGGGAGGGCGATGCCCAACCAGCCAAAAAGAGAGAGAGAGAGAGAGAGAGAAAATAAGAGGGTGGCGCCCAACAACAAAAAAAAAAAAGCAAAGGGAGGAGGTGGCGCCCAAGTCCACACAAGAAGGAAAAAAAAAGGAAGAAAAAAGAGAAAGAGAGAAGAGCTGGGGCGGCGCCCAAGTGCAAACGAAAAGGAGAAGAAAAAAGAAAAAAGAAAGAGAAGAGGGAGTCAGGCGCCCAAGACCAAAAGAAAGGAAAAGAAAAAAAAAGAAAAAAGGAAAGAAGAAAAGTCAAAAAAAAGGGCTATATATATATATATA
>JAHQCQ010016499.1:0-11277 GCA_023539305.1 Ilex asprella | reverse complement strand
TAAGGATGCTCACCCCTTTCTCAAGAGGTTCCTGGTAAGGATGCTTGAAAAATAATGTAATGAATAGTGAGAGGTTCCTTGTAAGGATGCTGACCCCTTTCTCAAGATGTTCCCGGTAAGGATGCTTGGAAAACAATGTAATGAATAGTGAGAGGTTCCTTGTAAGGATGCTCACCCCTTTCTCAAGAGGTTCCCGGTAAGGATGCTTGAGAATCCAAAGTGACCAAAAAAGGGAGGTGGAGGTTACCGCAAAGTATGCCACCTACCCAAGGAATTATCGAGAATTGTTTATAACCATTAATGTTTAGTAATTGTGTATAATTGCTCTTTTATTCCTTCAAGTAATGTTTTGAAATAAACTTGAGATCCTTTTTAAATGTCACTGCTTTATTTCATATTATGCATCTTTGTTATGTTAGAAATGAGACTGACTGTTTTATATGTTTTTCTTAACCTTGTATGAGTTTGGGAGAATTTTTCTACAGAGATTCGTGCTCATCCCCTACAATTGAACCTTTTTCAGATGTCGGGCCAGAGGGTGAGCTCGGTGCTAGCGAGTCGTACCTTGGAGAGGCTTCACTAGAGGGATACTTGAATCCCGAGTGGGACATCTAGAGATGCCGTCATGTGTACCTTTGTGTTCTAGACTAAGATATTATTTGAGCACTGTAGAGTCTAGATTTCTTCTGAAACTTCCGCTGCGCCATAGTAGTAAATTTTCATTGGGAATGTAAAAGCCAAAGATGGCATATTCTTTTGGGATATTGATGTAAATGTTATGAAGTTTTCTTATTGATGGTTTATCTTAGTGCTCTCATGGTATGAATGGTTATTGAATGTAATACCGTCCAGGGGGTATTTTGGGGTGTTACAGTGAGAGAGGCAGTGAATTTCTTGTTGAAAGGTGGTGAAATGCCTAAATCAGTTAACTCTACTTTGTTGGTTTTAATTCCAAAGAAAGAGGGTCCCAGTTTGTTTGTTAACTTCAGGCCCATCAGCCTATGTAATTTTTTGTATAAGATCTTTACTAAATTGATTACTACTAGACTCTCCTCTCTTTTGCCTGCTCTTATCTGTGAGGAACAACATGGTTTTGTCCATTGCAGAGCTATTGGTGACTGTGTGGCTTTGGGTTAATTACTAGTTGGGGAGTTGGATAGAACGGTGGAGGGAGGTAACATGGTTATGAAGCTGGATATGATGAAAGCTTATGATAGATTGAAGTGGGATTTTCTGTTAAGGGTACTGCTCAGTTTTGGTTTCTCAAGCATGTTCATTCAAGTCATTTCTAACTGTTTAGCTAGTCAACACTTTTCCATCTGTTTAAATGGTCAAAGGCATGTGTATTTTTCATCCTTGCAGAGGAAGTGTTGAGCAGGGGTTTGAGGGATATCTACCAAAGAAATCTGGTTTCTCATTATCACATTGGGATGGGCACAAAAGTGGTAAGCCACTTATTATTTGCATATGACACTCTTAATTTTTTGAGAGGTAAGAAGCACTCTATGTTAAATGTTTTCCAGTTTATTGGTGTTTATGAAGCATGCTCTGGACAAAAAGTTAATAGAATTAAGAGTGCTATGTACTGGTCCAAAAGAATTTCAGGGATAAGAAGGAATAGACTTTCCTCATTAGTTGGTATTCTTATTAGAAGTTGTCTTTTTACTTACCTGGGATGCCCTATTATTAGGGGTATAACCAGGATATGTTACTTTGAGGAGGTTGTGAGGAGTTTTAGGAGAAGAATAGAGGGTTGGTATGCCAAAATGCTTTCTGGAATGGGGAGAATTTTGTTGGTCAAGTCAGTACTCAATGCTATTCCAATCCATTTATTAGCCTGTATGAACATTCCTAAGGGGATTGTAAAAAGGCTTAATTCTTTAGTTGCTGGTTTTATCTGGTCTAATAAATTGGATTCTAAGAGAACGCACTAGGTCTCTTTAGTAAATATCTCTAAACCTAAGAAGGAGGGAAGTTTAGTTCTTACATGCTTTGAAGAGATTCAGGCTGTGTTTAGAATAAAGCAGGTCTGGGGTATTCTGAGTGGTAATTCTTTATTCGCAAAGGTGTTAAAAGAAAAGTTGTTTAAGGGGAAGCATATGCTGAGATGTGGGGTGTCTGGGGCAGGCTTGGGCTTTAAGTGCTTAAGGCCTTGGTTTGATTTTGTGCTGAGTAATTCTAGGCTAATCCTTGCTAATGGTCATAGTGCTGATTTTTGGTGTGATCCTTGGTTGGAAGCTGGGCCTTTACTCCACAAAATTGATGAAGTTCCTTTGGTTTTTCCTAAGGTCAGTGAGATGTGGAATGGCTTGGAATGGGATTTTGGTGAAATCTCTGAGTGGCTTACTCCGGAGATACAAGATGAAGTTGTTAATGCAGGTGTGGTTTTATCAGAAAAGGATGATAGGAGAGTGTGGAAGCATACCAACTCAGGGGCATTTACTGTGAAATCTGCATGGGAACAAATCAGACAAAGAGGTGTTTATAGTAATGTTGCTAAGGGTATATGGAATCAAGAAATTTTCCCTAGTGCTCAATTATGTTCTTGGAAGATCTATAGAGCGGCCTTCACTGTGGATGCTAGGGTCCAGAGTGTAGGTGTTGCTCTGACTAGCAGGTGTAATTTGTGCTATGAAGAGACTGAAAATGTGACACACCGGTTTATTAAGTGTCCCTTTGCTCAGGCTGTGTGGAGGAGATTGGCCTCTTTGATGGGATTTGTGATTCTGGACAATGAAGGCCCTATTTGCAGGTTGGTGAGACTGATGAGGAGCTTTAGAGCTCCCTTCCTGTCTCATGGTCTCATTAGAGGGGTTGTTATGTTGGTTTTTTGGGCTCTATGGAAGGAGAGGTGCAGAAGAAGGTTTGAGGGACTGGATTTGAATTCTTATGGTGTTTTTTTGCAGGTGCTTAGTGCTTTAAAGTGGCAAGCCTTTATAATTAAACCTTTGAAAGAGGAGGACAGTAGAGGTAAGGAATTACTTCATGACCTTAAGATTGTTTCTCCTCTTTCTGTGGTGATTAAAATCAGATGGATCAAGTGGGAGCATCCTCCTGCACCTATGCTGAAAATGAATGTTGATGGAGCTCACAAAGGGAGGAGTGGAATGTCTGGAGGAGGAATTGTGGTTAGAGATGATAAGGGTCATGTTCTTTTGGCTGCTGCTGCATTTTATGGTATAGGCTCAAATATGAAAGCTGAACGTAAAGCTCTTCTTGATGGTTTGCGTTTATTTTTCAATCATGGCCTTGAGCATTCACAATTGTTGATTGAATCTAACTATCAAGTTTTAGTTCATATGTTGCTGGGGAAGGCAGAGGTACCTTGGAGTTTGAAAGGGGATATGGATCAGATCTGGAAGTTGCTTGGTAATTTAAGGTATCAGCTGAAGCACATTTACAGGGAGGCAAATAGGGTTGCTGATTTTTTGGCAACTCATGCTGTTCAAACTAGAGTCTTTACTGAATTCCTTATGCATGACAATTTAACTTTAGCTGGTAGATTGCTTTTACCACAAGACCTTCCTGGGAGGCCTTCTACAAGAAAAAAAAGGGTTGTTATAGCTGATCAGAGGGGATGGAGTGAACTGTGAGTGCACTGTTTTGCGTTTGTCCTAGGTTTTAATCCTTCTCCGCTGCTTTCAGCTGGCTTTCCTGCTGGTTCCTTATGGCTCTTTAGCTTATCTTTTCTAGTCTTTCAGCTGGTTTTGCTCTGGGACTTTTCTTGACTTTTCAATGGCAGCTGGGTGTTCTCTCTGCTGCTACCTTTTGCTGGCCCCTCTCAACTGGTTATCTCTGCTTTCTCTTTATGCTGATTTCCATTGGACTTTCAGCTTCTTCTTCAGCTGGTCTTCAACTGTTTTCGGCTGGTTTTTTTGCTGTTTTTTATGCCTTTTTGCTGTTCCTTTGTTCTGCTATGCTTGCGACTGCTTTGAGGATGGCAACCGGTTATGCTCTGCTGGCTTTTCAGCATCTTTTCATCTGGTTTTCTGGCACTTTTTGATGGCTCCTCTGCTGGATTTCAACTGATTTTTCAGCTGGATTTTAGCTGGTTTTCCAGCTATTTTCAGCTAGTTTCCCGTCGGCTTATCAGCAGGTTTTCTGGCGCCGTTCTGCTGGATTTGGCTATGTTTTTCAGCTACTAGTCTTCTTCTGCTGGTCTTCTTGGGTTTTCAGTTATGGTGGCCTTTTAGTTGGCTTTCAGCTGGACACTCAGCTCAATTTTAATTGGTTTTTTTGCGGGTTTCTTAGCAGGTCTTCATCAGTTTCCAGCTGGTCTCTTTGTTGGATTTCAACTTGTTCTTCTTCTACTTCTCATGCCCTTAGGTGCCTGTCTGCTGGTCCACTAATGATGGTCTCAGCTGCAATTTAGTTGAATTTCCAGCTGGATTCTACAGATTTTCAGCAGGGTTTCATCTGGTATCAGGCCCTCTTGCATCCCTAGCGGTCTTTACTTAAGGGGTTTAATAGGGTTTAGGGTTTTAGGGTTTAGGGTTTAGGGTTTAGGGTTTAGGGTTTAGGGTTTAGGGTTTAGTGTTTAGGGTTTAGGGTTTAGGGTTTAGGGTTTAGGGTTTAGTTTATGAGGTTCATGGCTAGCTACGAGAACACCTCTGGACAGAGAATAAGCAAGCAAAAAAGTTCCCTTTTTTGCTCCTCCAAAATTTCCCACGGCAGGAAAACGGCTTTATCTAGAATTGCTCAAATCCCGATTAAAAAATGTCCTTTTTCCTACCTGGGCTGTCCAATGATTAAAGGAAGATATAGATTGAAGGATTTTGAGGATGTGGTCCAAAAGTTTAAGGCAAAACTTAAAGGTTGGTATTCTTCTCTGCTCTCAAATATGGGTAGAATTGTGCTCATTCAATCAGTCCTCAATGCGATCCCTATTCACTTGCTATCTTGTATTAACGTCCCCAATGGCATCCTTGTTAAATTGAAGTCCTTGATGGCCTCGTTTATGTGGTCTGGCAGGATGGGGGAGAGGAAAAGGCAATGGGTTTCATGGTCGAACATTTCACGACCTAAGAATGAGGGAGGTCTTGGAATTCGAAAATTTGAAGACATCCAAACTGCTTTCAGATGGAAGCAGGTGCGGGGAATCCTAAAGGGTGACTCTCTTTGGGCGAAAATGATTAAAGCAAAATTCCTAAAAGGCAAACACATACTTAGATGCCTATACACTGGGAAAGCTCGTATATTTCGCACGCTGCAACCTTTCTTCAGCTCGGTTTTGGACAACTCCCAGGTTTTGGTGGGGAATGGAAGAACCGTGGATGTTTGGTATTCGAACTGGACGGGACTTGGTCCTTTACTGCTCAGGCATGGTTGGTCTCCCTCGTGCTTTCCTCTTCTGGACGAGTTATGGTCTGGAGGAGTTTGGCAATGGCAGCTCTTGGGGGATCAGATCTCTGATCAATTAAAACATGAAATCCAAAATTCTGGGATTCTCTTAGGTGAAAAGGAAGACCGTCTGATATGGAAATTAACAGAGACTGGTGAGTTCAGCGTAAAGTCCGCTTGGCTGGCGATACGAACTTCGAATGACCCAGTGCCTGTTGCCTCCGCGATCTGGCACCAATCTGTCTTCCCAAGTGCTAAACTTTTGGGATGGAAAATACATATGAATGCGGTGTTAGTGGACTCAAACTTCCAACGTATTGGTGTTGAATTAGCCAGCCGATGCCCCCTGTGTCGTTTGGATGTGGAATCTTCCTCTCACCTATTCATACCTTGTAGTTTTTCTAAAGCGGTTTGGGGGAAGCTTGCTGCATTCTGCGGTTTCCAGATTTTCTTGGCTGACTCCCCGATGGTTCGCATGATGAGACTTACCAGAATTTTTAAAAAGAACTCTGTCAGTCATAACCTGTTAAGAGGAGTCTCACTGGTGGTCTATTGGAGGTTATGGAAGGAGAGGTGTAGACGAGTTTATGACGATAAATCTCTCACGGTCCATACTGTGTTCCTGGATATTTGCTCTTCTTTGTGTCTTCAGGCTTATGGAGTTAGGCCGAAGGCAAAGGATGGCATGATGGGTAGGGAATTATTGAGGGCTTTAAAGGTGGAGATGAGGCATGTTCTTAACCAAAAGACCATTTGGATTAATTGGTCCCCTCCCCCTTCCGGTCTTCTAAAGCTAAACGTCAACGGGGCAGCGAAAGGTAATCCTGGCAGAGCTGGGGGTGGCGCAGTGGTGAGGAATGAATGGGGACACTTAGTTTTGGCTGCTTCATTTTTCTACGGGGTTTGCTCTAATATGGAGGCCGAGCTGCGTGCTCTTAAAGATGGCGTATTATTGTTTCGAGGACATGGTCTGCTTGACTATGGCCTTCAAATTGAAACCGACTCTGCAGTAATGGTCCAAATGGTGATGAAAGGACACATGAGAGCCTGGAAGTTTTGGAGGATTTGTGATGAGATTTTGGATTTATTGAAGGGCATGAATTTTAGCCTGATTCATGTGTACAGAGAAGCGAATTTCTTAGCTGATCATTTTGCTAATCTCGCAGTCATAGAAGGTGCCTCTAAGGATTTCACACAAGATTTGCAGGTTCCTCCCCAAGCCAAATTTATTCTGTGGCAGGATCAACATGGAATTAAAACACCAAGGAAAAAGTTTGGTTTTTGTCATTTATGACCGTATGCCCCTCACTGCTTAGTTTTTCCTTTTGTTGCTGCTGCTGGACTTCCTGCTCCTTATTTACTGTTTTGGCTGTGGGTGCACTGCTCATGGGTCTGTTTCACTGTGTTTCACCTGCACTTTCTTATCTGGTTTTCCTCCAACTATGGGTCTTCGGCTGCAGTCAGTTTTGGCATCACATGGTCTGTTCACGTATCTGGTCTGCTGCAACTGTTACTGGTTTATCAGCTGTCTGTTCAGCTGGTTTCTTATGGCTCTCCAGCGGGTCTCTTCAGGCTTCATGCAGGATTTTCAGACCTTTTTTTATGCATTTCAGCGGGATTTTGCATCTGCTCTCTGCTGATTTTTATGCTGCCTCTCGTCTCATTTTGTGCCATTTTGCTGAGTGTCCTCTTCTGTGCGAACTTTTGGGACTTCACTCCATACGCTCTGGGCTTGCTTTCTGCTGGTTCTTCTGCTGGTCCTTCAGTCCTTTTGAGCTATTTTTCTGGCGGCTTTTCAGCGGGCTTTTGGCGCCTTTCGGCTGGTTTTATGGTGGCCTTCCAGCTGGTTTTCAGCTGAATTTCTAGTTAACTTTCTTGATTTTCAGCTGGAATTTCAGGTGGCTTTCTGCTAGCCCTTCGGTCTTCAGCATCTTCATGGCCTTTTGCTACTTCATCTGTCCCTTTGCTTAATGGCTTTCTCTTTGGGTGCGTCTGGAGATTTGGGCTGTGTTGTTTTACATTTAAAGCCTTGTTTGGCTTGTCTTGAAATTTTAAAGCCTTCTTTGGCCTTTTCCTTTTGTTTAAGCTTTGCTTCTTGTAATCTTCGCTTTTCTCAATAAAACTTCACTCTTAAAAAAAAAAAGGTTTTGGGTTTAGGGTTTAGGGTTTAGGGGGAGGCAGTCAAAAGTTCCTAGAGAGAGAAGCTCTCACTTCTCTCTACCTTTACTCTTTCACCTGTTTTGTTCTTGCTTTTTTGGAATCTTCAGCACATTTATTATGGAATCTACCCAGGTTTTAAACCAGATTCCACCAAAGCCCCCTAATATCCCTCATATTTCCAATAAATCCCCATCTAATCCTTTGAATTTTTCACCCAAACCACCAGACATTACCAAAAACTTTACCTCCTTATTCAAAAAACCAGCGAACAAGGAAAACTTCCCAAATCTTCTGGCTGCAACAGGGAATTTCCCTCCTTCTATTGTGAATCCAGTGGAAGGTAATATCACCAATCCCATGCCTTATAACCCCCACCTTTGTTACAACCAACGAACTGTTCAGATGCCGCCTTCATCAATGGCGCTGCCGACTGGGAGTTACTCTGCAAAAACTCATATCCCTTCGTCTGATTTTGGAATCCAGCTTCCTAATGTCCCTTCAAATATTCAGTTCACTCAAGGAGCTAATTGCCAACCTCAGGCCTCACTAAACATACAATTACAGTCGACTTCACAAGCTCCTTCAGTTGTTCGTACCCAGCCACCCACTCAAAATCTGATGTCGGGTCAGGAGAACCAACCCCCAGTTAACAATCTGAATGCCCAGAAAGATCATGCTGCTCAAAATCCTCCTGAAAACTTAACATTTGGATCCTTTATCTCTGCCATTCCTTCTAAACCTGTCAAAAGGGTGGTCTTCAATAATGGGGAGCCAGGTATGTACTGGTCCCCAGACGAAACTCAGGAACTTGCTAGAGGCTTTTGTCTAACTTTGATTGGAAAGTGTGCCTATGGCAAACCTTCTCTAGGTGTTGTAAAGGAGTTTATAAACTCAAGGTGGCTTTTGAAAGGGGATTTCACCATAGGTGTTCTGGACCCAAGACATATTCTAATCAGATTCTCGTCTTATGAAGATTATGTTAAAGTTTGGCTTAAAGATACTACATACATTGAAGGCTTCTTATTCCACTTTTTCAAGTGGTTTCCAGAATTATATCCTGGAATTGAACCTCCATTGGTCCCTGTTTGGGTGTCCCTACCTGGTTTGCCTATTCATATCTTCAACAGAGAAAGCTTGAGGGATATTCTTAGTCCTATTGGTAAGATATTGGTTATTGACAATGCCACTTTTAATCTTTCTAGGCCTGGGGTTGCTAGGGCTTGTGTGGAGATGAATCTTCTGGCAAGTAATCCCAAGAGATTTTGGCTTGACATGGGAGGCGTGAGTGCTAGGTGGCAAAGAATTGTATATGAGAAGGAATTCAAATACTGCCCTAGTTGTCTCAAATAGGGTCATGATGATTCCCTATGCCGTAAAAAGAACAAGGAAGTTGTGGAGGTTACTTCTGTAAAGAAGCCTGATCAAAGCAATGGCTCTGGCCAGGAAAATGGGTGGAAGAATAGGAAAGGGACAACTATTGCTGAAGATGGACAGAAGGAAAAACCAAGGAAGGAATACAGACAAAAAACAGGGAGTAAAGGCCCAGTGGTGTCCAATAGTTTTGACATTCTAAATGATATAAATGATGCTGCTGAGCATAAAGGTATGGATAATGATCAACATCCTAAAAAAGATCCTGAGGTTGCCATTTTACATGCTGATTTGAACAAGGAGAATAATGTTAAGCATGACCATTCTATCCAAAAGGTTTTGGGGGAGAAATCCCAGCAGTATAATGAGGGAGATAGAAGAGAGATACATCAAAGAATAGATTCTTCACAATTATTGGGAAGAAATGAACATCTGGATATTCTGGGAGCTTCTAGTTTGGGGGATCAAAATGTTCAACCTATGGGTGATAAAGAAGCTTCTCATGGGGAGCTTAATTCAAGAATACAGGAGACTAATGGTTTTGATTCGAGGGAATTTTTCTCAGAGGGCCATAGAAGGGTTACAAATCTAGCTGAGTCTTTTCTGGAGGAAACTGCAATGGGGAGTGGTCTAATGGGTCAGGAACATGTTACTCCTTGTGTTGCTGGGAACGTTTCAAAAGAATTTTCTCTTTCTTCTCCTTTTGTCCTTGTTGCTAAAGAGTCAAATGCTGAAATCAAGATTAATGCTGATATGGAGGATGATGTGCTGGAGATTGGTGGACACTCTTCATTATCTAAAAGGGATTTTGAGGTGGAACAGGTCATTGAAAATGAGGCTCTTAAAGAGAATTTGGGGGTATGCAATGTTTTTTTTTCACATTCTTTGGGGTCTTCTTTTATGATAGAGCATGAGTATGAGGTGAGGAAAGGTGGAGTTGGTACTATGGATGATCAGTTGGGGCTGTCAAGAGAAAGGACCCCTCCTGATAAGGGATACTACTCTGATCAGGGAAGCTCAAAAAGTCAAAAGGACACACTGGATGATTTTGATAGCTCCTTTAATGAAGCTGATGAAGGTACTAGATTGAGTTCTAGTGAAGATTGTCCCCTTCTTATCTAATGATTAATATTATTTCATGGAATATGAGAGGAGCTGACAAAGTGATTAAGAGAAGGAGATTAAAGAAGCTTATTATTATGAATAATGTGTGCTTGGTGGCAGTGCAGGAACCCAAGCTCCTTGTGAGTAAATTGCCAAACTTTGGTAAGAGTATTGGTTTACCCAACTTTTGTGTTAATGATTTAGCTGAAAGAAATATCTGGCTTCTATGGGATAACAGAGTGAAAATTAAAAAAATTTCTGAGCATGAGCAGGCTCTTACTGTGGAGATGACCTTCATGAATTCTGAAACTTTCTGGATTTCTGTGGTGTATGCAAGATGTGACAAAGTGCTAAGAAGATTGCTGTGGTCGCATCTGAATGATTTGGTGGTTCCGCCTGGTCTTCCTTGGTTATTGGTGGGAGATTTTAATGTTATCCTTTGTTCTGAGGAGCGAAGAGGAGGTGCTTCTCCTTCAGTTACTGCAACGGAGGATTTTGGTGATTTTTTAGATCACAGCAGCCTAATTGACTGTGGTTTCACTGGACACAAATATACTTGATGTGATAATAGACAGGGGCAATTAAGGATGATGCAGAGACTGGATAGGGCCCTTATGAATGTGGATTGGAGTCTTAAATTCGAATGCACTGAGGTTGTCCATTTGGCAAGGGGCTCTTCTGATCATTGTCCTTTGCTTCTGAAAATTAAAGATGGTCCAATGCAGAGGAGAAGATCTTACTTTCGATTTCAAGATATGTGGTGTGATCACAAAGACTTCTTGAAGCTGATTGAAGATAAATGGGGTGGGATATTTTCTGATAATCCAATGTCTAATTTATTCATTAAGTTGAAATATTTGAAAGCTCACATGAAAATATGGAACAAGGAGATCTTTGGCAATATTTTTGATAATATCAGGAAGCTGGAAGAAAAAATCCAAATGACAGAAACAGATTTGGATCAAAACTTTAGTAATACTCTTGACTTGGAACTGGAAAGGTGTAAAGGTGATATGGATGATTTACTCAGAAGAGAGGAAATCTAATGGAAATAAAAATCAAATGAAAAATGGGCTGTGAAAGGAGAAAGAAACACTAAGTTCTATCAGGCTATGGCAAAGAGTAAAGCAAAGAGGAATAAAATCTGCAGAATCATGAATAATGATGGTGATAGGGTGTATGGGGACCAGGACATTGCTGGAGTTGCAGAGGAGTATTTTGCTAACCTTTATCGTTCTGAAGCTCATGTTATACGAGATCAGATTTTTTCTGTTATCCCCAAGATGGTTTCTGCTGAGGAGA
>JAHQCQ010016498.1:0-11282 GCA_023539305.1 Ilex asprella | reverse complement strand
TGTGCAACCACTGTCTATAAGCCAACTTTCAGTTGAGCTACAGGTGGTTAGGCATGAAGCTGTGAACAACTGCTCCTCTAGAGGTTGATTCTCAGCTTGCTTGACTTCTCCCAAGTGTTGTTGAGACTTGCATATCCTCTCCATATGCCCCAACTGACCACACTTGTGGCATCTTGCATCTGGCTTCCACCAACATTTGTTTTGTGGATGATTGGTTTTCTTGCAGTAGGGACATGGTGGAAAAGTTTGAGAGTTGTTGTTCATCTTGTTGTTCCCTGAACTTTTGGGCTTGTTATAGTCCTGCTACTTTTTCTTGTTCTGGCCACCATTGTCGCTTTGTGATTTGACTTGAAAAGCACCTTCAACATATCCTTCTTTCCTCATAAGTCTCCTTTGTTCTTGTGCCTGTAAAGCATTTAGCAATTCTGCCAAAGTAATACTTGACAGATCTTTAGTATTTTCCAAAGATGAGATTGTAGCTTCAAACCTTTTTGGAATAGTAACAAGAATTTTTTGCACAATTCTAGAGTCATCAAATTTGGTACCAAAAAGCCTTACTTTATTAGCAATACTGAGAAGTCTATCAAAGTAATCCTTGATTGTCTCTGAATCCTTCATCCTTTGTATCTCAAACTCTCGGACAAGATTTAGCACTTGCATACCTTTGATCCTTTCATTGCCTTCATATTCTTGCTTCAGGAAATCCCAGATTTCCTTGCTTGTTTTCAACGTCATTATTCTGGTGAAGATGGTAGAGGAGACAGCTGCAAACAAGCTTGCTTTTGCTTTTGACTTTCTCTGCTTCTTTTCTTTGTGACTCTTGATTTGTGCTATTGTTGGGTTGTCTAGCAAAGGAGGAACCTCATATTCATTTTCAACAGCTTCCCAAAGATCATTTGCTTCAAGATAGGCTTCCATACGAACAGCCCAACTTTGATAATTTATCCCATCAAACACTGGTGGTGCAAGAACAATGAATGAAGGTTCTGAATTCATTTAAAATATTTTGCAAGGTTTTGTGTGTTGTGTAGGATAGGTGATAGCTGTTTTGGGTTGTGTTTGGGCTCACTCAATCTCACAGGTCCCTCAAGAAAAAAAGCTCTGATACCAATTTGTTGGATTTCAAACAAATTATATGAAAAGATATGCAGAGAATGGAGAGAACACAAAGGCTTGAATAATTTTATTGAGCAGTAGAAGCACATATTTATACATCAAAGATGTAAACTGAAATGCTGAAAATAAGCTAGAAAACAGATAACAAACATCCTAAGAAATCTGAAGTGTATCTGGTAGTTGCTAATTTATTTGTTATGGATAAGACTAACTCTAACAACTATTTTGACTCTTTCAAAACACATCAGTAGCTTCTAAGTCACATTTTCAACAATTGCAAGCAGAACAAATGGGGCATGCTTTTTCATAAATTATTGTATTGAATCATAGACAACTCACATGGACATCCATCAGAGAACAAGAAGATATTTTTTGCCTAGTAATTATCCATGTATTAAGTACTCACAAGGTAAATTGTTTATGAGACCATTTCCTATAAAAGTCAATGTTGAATCTACAACTTTTCTCCAACGAATTCAAGGGAATACATGTGGACCTATTCATTCATCATGTTATTTATGGTCTTGATAGATGCATAGAAAGTGTGATCACATAACTCTTCACTGTCTACTCGTAACGTCGTTTTTGGTTAATTCCTAACCCAAATAATTCGACTGTGAACACAATTCTCAAATTATCCAATCAAGATAATTCATCTTCATCATTCTGGTGAATTTACATCTCAAATATTTGATGACTACTGTATATCTGTCAAAATTGATGTTGAGCATCCAGTTGCTCACACTCATACCCAAAATGGTCTACCTGAGTCTTTTATCAAAACACTTCAATTGATTGATCATTCTTTACTTATGAGAATAAAGTTATCTATTTTTGATTGAAGACATGTCATTCTATATGCGGTTGTCTTAATTCGTATCTAGTCAAGTGTCTATCATCAATAATCACTTTTACAACTCGTGTTTAGTCAACCCTCAAATATTTCTTATCTACAAACTTTTGGTTGTGATGTAAATGTCTCAATTGCACCCCTACAATACACTAAAATGAGTCCTCACCATCGATTAGATATCTTGGGTATAATTCACCTTCTATTATTAGATATCTTGAACCTCTGACATGTGATGTTTTTACTACAAGATTTGTGGATTGCCATTTTAATGGGTCACACTTCTTGTCATTAAGGGGAGAAAATTCGTTGCTTGAAGATCGACATCATATGTTCGAAAGATTTAGCTCCCTAGAAGAGGAAAACAGAAGTATTGTTGAATTAGAAAGTCAAGATGCACCCACACTATCTCAAATAAAATTTCCTAAAGACAAAAAGTCCCTAAAGAGACAAACTCCTAAGATATGCAGATGTCTGCAAACAAAGAAATTTCTATTAAATATGCATACACAAGATAATTATGGGATTACATAAAAATGGTTCTTAAAGATGTGTTCTCTTTTTTAGTGGTTGCTGAAATCTTAAAAGATCATTATCTTGAACCACACTCTATAGATGAATGCTAATCTCCACATGATTGACCAAAGTGAAAAGAAGCAATCCAAGTAAAATTGAATTCTCTAGAAAAACGTAGGGTTTTTGAACCTGCAGTTCTAACTCCCGATACTATAAAACCAATAGGTTAAAAATGGATATTCGTTAGAAAACGAAATAACAAGAACGAGATCACAAAATATAAAGTACGTTTAGTGGTCAAGAGTTCCTATAGAGACCCAAGATTGATTACGAGGAAACATAATAACTGGTAATGGATGTCAATATATTTCAATATTTGATTAGTTTGGCAGCCTCAAAAAGACTCGACGTGTGTCTTATGGACGTAGTTGTTGCACATTTGTATGGAATTCTAGATACCAATATTTATATGAAAGTGCCTGAAGGACTGAAATTGACTTAAGCAAATACAACTAAAGGCATTCAAAGATTTGTTGTAGGCCGAGGAGATCTATAATGCCTTGATTTTTCGGAGACGTTAATTGATATAAAAATACCCAAATAAAAATAACATAGCGCTAATTGTCCCAATAAAATTTCATTTATCAAAATCATCTCCCAATACAAATAAATCTGTCAATATAAATACATCTCTTAACACGATTAAAACATCAATTATATCGACATCTTCTTGTCTTTAATATTCTGATTATCTCGATATTTTCTCCAAAATCAACCTGAAAATATTAAATAAAATGGAGAAGTATACAATATGATGAGGAAAAATATGCTCAAGGACATTAATTACCGAATAATTGAGTATCACAAAGTATATCAATTGACAGATATAAAAATCATATTTTCATATCACACGTTATGCAAAATCTTAACACAGATCTGATACCTCATCAATCATCCTACCTCAATCCAATCTCATAAGTCTTTTGACTGGAAATGCATTAGCTATTGACTACCACGATCCTGTCTCAATATCCGCAGAACACGATCAATGAAATCAAAATATTCAACAATATTCAATCGAAATTTAAAAAATAATGATATCACAATATGGAATACAAATCAGAGAATAGTCAAGAAAATACTCTTTGTAAAGAGATTTAAGGAGAGCATATTGCATACCACCCCGTACGTGTACGTTAAGGGATTATCTCATTTCACAAATTGAGCGATATCGTGTAAACTCTAAATCAAAGATCCCAACTCTTTGTCGTTATCTTGTCTGCATTTTTCTTCTTCCTTTTTTTTTCTACGATGCTTCTACCTTTTTATGAAAAATACGACACACAACTCAGATTAACTATCACTCACCCACCATCCATTGACCAAATCTCTTTCTTTTTCCTTTGTTTCTTTGACTTCTTTTCAAAGTCATTCACGTGGGTGAAGACGAACAAACATTAAAGTAATATATATTTATACTTTGCTCCTCTTTGTTGCACTATATATATATCAGCCAAAAACTTAAATATTCCTTATACTTTCATCTCAAAACTCCTAATATTTTACACTTAAAATACTTCTAAAAATTTGGGATCTCACAAGATCAAATAAATAGAATAAGGTTCTCTAAGTTTGAGCCTCTAAGTTATAGGCTTGTTGACGAAGGAGTGCATAAAAGGCACTAGAACTCCCTGAGTGAAGCCAAATTGTCTGGGAGAGTAATTTTTGAAATTACACCTAGAGTATTTAGAATCATAAATTGTGTTGCCTACATGGAGGTAGTGAGGAAGAAGAATGTTGCCCCTAAATGTGTGGAGACGATCGACTTGCTCATCAATAGGATCGATGGAGTCATTGAAAAATGCCTTAACGTGTAAATAGGAGTAGAGGCATTCGAAGAAAAGCAAGAAAAGAGAAGGATACCTGTCAAAATCTTGGTCATAAAATGCCTTGAAATAAAAGTTGAAATCCTTATGCAGAGTTGGGGAGACTGACATAATAAAGTAATGGGCATAGTTGATAGGACTAAATTTGAGAAAATGGGGATATTTGACGACCCACATTTCATGAAAATAGGCATATAACCATGTCAGGAATAGTTAGAAAGGTCCTCCACAACTACTATTGATTTCCCTTTCGTCCATGTTGAAAAGGCCTTTATAAAACTTTTCGATCAGGCAAAAGAATAGCAATATTATAGTATTCCCTAATAATCTTGAGGTTAGGAACACAAAGGATAAAGCGACAGAGCCAATGAAGAAGGAAAGTCATGTGTTCCTCATAAATATGATGGGTAGAGTTTGACTTAAAAAAGAAAGTAATATGGTCTGAATAGTTCAAGTTATCTAAAAGGTCTAGCAGGATACGATCAGGTTTCAGACATGCGGTTACCTCAATCCCAGTAGATGGGAGCCTTGTTAGATGTACAACATCAAGGATATATGGAGACATCATGCCAAATAAGAAGTAACATGTCATTGCAAGATTGTGCCAAAAAATAGATGGTTGTACCTACGAGCCAATGGTTCATGTACAGTGTGGCTTGTGGAGAGCTTTATATGTTCATAAATCTTTTACTCCCTCCATTGGTCAGAGAAATATGTCTCCATTTGTTTCACCAAATCAGACCATTGTTGGTCTGGATCAACCTAATATTTCAAACGGGTAATCCTTTGATTCCAAGATTTCCATTGAAGATGAGAACAATGAAGCATCAGAATTTTCCCTTGGGAAATAGGATAGTGCTCAGATAGCCCTAGAAAGATGTCTAATTTGAAGGCAAGGCGCAATGCAAAATTTGAGCCAGAATCTGGAGAAGGGATCATAATTTTATCATCCATTGAGTCTCGAATGACATACCTAAGATTAGTAGGAAAACAAAGAACTAAAGGGACATCTAGAGGAAGAATAGGAGAAGAGGAATGACCTATTTTTCGTTTAGATGCTATTGGAGAAAATCAAAGAAGCAAGGACAAGACAAAGAGAGGTCATCAAAGGAAAAGACGATGATGTGAAGTACGGAAGGAGAAGTGAATAGTGTAACAATCGAAACTTTTAAATAGGTATTCAGAAGTTAAACGGTTACAACTATTCATTTATCTGAGTTATCACTCAATTAATTAAGAGGGCATTGTTTGGACATTAAATATCAAATCTCAAAAATATTCAATATATCAACACTTGGCGACCCAGGTGCAGTAAGAAAATGCTACGTGGTAAAATCTAAAAAAAAGTTGGGGATAATCAACCACAACCATATTTGAAAAGGAAGGAAGTAACTAATTAAAAGTTACCACTCAGTAACTGAAATGGAAACAAAATCGTCAAAGACAATGACTATTAAAGAACATGTAGTGGAGAAAATGAAAGATGCACTCAAACCCCTACAAGACCCACAATCTGTGCATTTTTAGAAGTAGTTTTAGATTAATTTTATGAGGCAGTTATTACTGCAATCAAAACTGTTTATTCAGTCTCCTATAACTAAAGTCACTTCGATTGAATTAATAAAAGAATTATCTTTTATTAGTTTCATGTACTGTATATTTGTTCATTGTTTCTCATCCAAGAAAATCCTAAAACAAGGTATTTGAATCCCTTACAAACAAGCGCCTAAAAATTATTTGTCAATTGAGATATATTCATCGATCTCAGCAGATTTTGGAGCAATACTATCTAAATCTCTCAACCGTTATAAAGGACAAGCATTATGTATTCCACTGGCGTTTGGTTGAGCTACAACAGTGCATAATTGATTTCAATTCAATCCATACAGTCTATCATTTTATCCTATCCTATCTGAGATCTATACCATGTTTTGTCCAAAGTTTGGATCAGATTTGAATATACGACATAAAATTAAAAAATAAGAAAGCAATATTGCAGTTAATCAAATCCAAAACTAAGTCAAGGGTGCTCTTGTTATTTTTTCAATGCCAACTAAGAATGATTTTATATCATCAATCACATGAAATTAATTTATTCTTTATGCGGCGTTATCCGGTATTGTAACATTGGACCAGCATTAACTCATGTCATACAACCAAGCTCCATAACTTAATCTTTCGCAACTTGATCTAAGCATAGTATTAAATTGCTATTATACTAACTTAATTCAATCACATTTTTCAACTATAATTTGCAGAAGTTGTATATGTTTCTCATCTATTGCAAATTTCTGACAAAAAAGAAAAGAAAAGAAAATCTATGACGAATTTTAACCTTCAATTCAATGTGTTGACTATTTTTGTTACAGATTTGACTGAGACAAACATTTTTATTTTGTCGAAATTACTTTTATGGCTAGACCACATAATATTCGTGTGATACTTTTTCCTATTCTAAATTACCCATGGCTCACATAACGTTCATTTAATGCTTTCCTATTCTAATTTGGGCCAAATTTGGATAGATAGACTGAATAAAAATGCGTTTTAAAATAACACGAGTAATAAATAAAAATGAATGGCAAACTTTTGAGTATAAATGTAATTTGTTTCTTTTCATAGTCCCACCATATCCCACTGGAAAACCAACTCACAAGCATGTGCACGTGCACCCACATGAAAAATGTAACACTATCTGCCACAGCCACGAAATCAAAGTGGCATAGAGAGGAAAATTTTGACCCAACTAAGCCATGGATTTGAATTATTATGGATTCAACTCTGTGAAATAGTTTGCATACTACTTTTTTCAATCAATAAGAATGTTATAGATGTAAACATTATAGTAGGTAAGAACTCGGATGTAAACATTCCAACGATTGGTTCAAAAAACACATTCAAACAATTGCTCTAATGGGTAACAACTCTGATTTCCTCGCTCAATGTTTAGGTTCGAATCTTCACAACTACGACAACTCAGTAGAACAAAACCTACTCTTTAGCACCTAGAGCACATAGTAAAACCTTAATTTTAGTCCCAACGTATATACTGCGGAATCTCCTACAGATAGCATGTGACACTAAAGAAATGAAAAGGAAAGCCAGCCAATTGCAGTCTGAGCAGCTCAGGGCATGAGGTTTCTGTTACTGTGAAATTGAGGAAGGGTTTAAATGTAAGCAATTTGACCCTTGCTTGTGGATAGAGTATTTCTATGATTCACACTCATCACGCCCAAGTCACATTGAAACAACTTGGTTGCACCAAAACAATTGAAGTATGTTGTTTCTAATAAATAGATTCTTGATAAATTTATTTCTTCACAGGTGTTTCTAGTTTATTTATGTTTGATTATGTATATCTGATCTTTTTCGAACTCTGTAGTAGTCGGAGCTTTATGCACTAAGTTGTCATTTTTTACTTCTTAGTCAACCTTTTTCTTTTTGAGTCTAATAAGCTTCTTTTTTTTTGTGTACACTGCAATACTTCATAATCTAACGACTACACATGTTCTAACTGATCAATATTTCCACTTGTCTTGGTGTGTATCATAAACTTCCTTTGGAAGTGGGAAGGGAGAAATTGACGATAAAAGCTGTTTCCGAGGGTGAAATTGCCCCATTTCACTTATTAATGCATCAATTTAAGGACATTGATTTCTTAATAACTATAATGGAAAAAGGAACGCCACTGTGAGACTCCCGCCACTATGGGCAGGGATGGAGGAGTGTCTGTTTCGTGATTCAAACTTATGACGTCCAAATAACAATAGTACAACCTTATCGTTGTGTGAAGGCGGCCCATCCTCAACGTCTTAATTGCAAATACTCTAATATATTGTTACCTGATTCCAAATCTCCCCATTTCTTTAGCCGTCATTGCAAGATGATTTCCAAACATTTCTAATTCTTTTCAACCAAAAATCTTCCTTGGAACCACATTTGAATTAAGGCCCTTCATTAGCTGTTACTGTTTTTTAATTCAAGTCTTGTTTGATTGTAAATATTTTGTGGAACTTCTTTGGCAGCATCTTCTCACTTTAACACCCTGTAACATTAACCCAGAAATGTGAGAAACTTGCTGCCTCATCGCAAACTCAGATCCGCCAACGATATTTGTGCGACAAGTATCGATCAATTATATCAGTTCAACAAGCCAAAGTTTGGCAACTATTGCAAGTGTTGGTTCAGGAATGTAAAATGCTAACATTGCCATGGTCATGTGAAGTTTTATACAGTTCCTGGCAAAATTAACAATGACTACCCTTCTCATTGAGAGGCGTGAAGCCCGCAAGATAACTAAAATAAATCTGATGGCATATCACCAAGCAATAAATTTAGAGAAGACGGGAGTTGCAAGGTTATAATATCACAGGAAGATGAAGGATTCACTAGACAATTATGATAATCGTAACAATGAACTACCAAAAGCCTTGTTTCGCTTGTCCATCATATAGAGTTTTGTTAGCACTCTGGATGTTCATTTGAAAATTCCAAACATAATCATAATGATCTTCTGAGTAGTAAACGAGAAATCCAATTGAAAGAGAACACAATTGAAGAACAAAGAAACAGAGATTTGTGCAATCTATATTGTGCTTCGCGTGCTATTTGCTTTGTTATATGCAATTCTATACTCCAGAACTAAATGCTTGATTTACTCCTACCATTTCTGCCGACCTGAGAACACAAATCCTTAACTGTTCTGCAGTGCTTACCTTCAACTTGAGAAAATCAATTTTTTTTTTTGGGGGGGGGGGGGTGGGATTTATTTCACTGTGGCAAAATACATATTATGATTTTGGAGATGGATTTGATTAGAAAGAAAGGTCAGGAAAACTTACAAGGACTAGCATAGTGATCGATCATGTCATTCTTTTCTTACATAATCAGATATCTCTTCTCTGTGCCTTCCTTCTGAAGTCTGATATTGAATTCTATCAGTCGTCCTGTGAAATAAGCTGCAATAAACATGTCACGCATATCTAATTAAGTATTAAGTCCAGCACAACAAGGGATCCCGTGTTACTCCTGCAGAATCCAGAATCCATGCACAAAGAAATCCTTGTTCCTCGTCTTGGAGTCCTCAATTTGCCAGAGGTTTATATGAAGGCCAAAAAGTGGAGTTTGCTTCCCTACATTGAAGTTACTCCATTTGCCTTGTCAGGAAAATGAACGGACCTGAATTGCCTTGAAGATATGAATCATGGAAAGGCGAAAATCTATGCATTACAATGATGGGGTTGAAACTTGAAACTGAAAATTTACATTGGCAAGGAATGGTTGAAGACATTCTATTGAAAGGGAAACTGAAAAAATGTCTTGCCCTCTGGAGGCTGAAATAATACCTCAAATAACTTCCAATCCACTACAAATGCTATATACCATCGCTTGAAATTGTGACAATTTTATGTGTGCAAGCCATATAAATTTGCAATAACTACGGAAAAGCTACTTTAAATTGTTAAGAATAGGCTAAATAAAAAACATAAAGAATCTCTAGTAGATCTTATCAAGCATACAAATTGATAAAATTACTTAGAAATCATGCTTATCGTAAGTATGCAGATCTCGTAAACATTTCTAAACTTGTATATAGTTGTGCCTTTATGCAGAGGCCAAATACTGGCATTAATTAAAACAGGGCTACCATCACATTTATAACTAAGAATGCCTTTCCTATGGGTGCCATTAGGTATCCCTCCATCCATGGAAATAGACACACCAATACTGTCCAACTCTACATTAAGCTCATCAACTGTCTTATCTGTTAACGTAATAATGATTGGTATATGCTGCCTGTTAACAGTCTCGAAGCTCTGATTTATGCCAGAGGGAAAACAAAATCAATGTAAGGGTGGTCCTAAGACATTTTAATCAATTACTTTCCGGAGAATATCGTAATCAATAATGCAAGGAGAATAACTATAAGACAATATCTAAGGAGGAAGAAAAAACGACACAAGTTTTGTAAGAAACTCTGATCCCATTTCATGTGCCAAATGTGTATATTCAATAGCTAGAGTAAAAGTAATCATGCTCCTTTCGACGAACTACTATCATTTAAAGATTCTTGTTGATATCAACTTGAAACGGTTCACAATACCAAGGGACCACCCCAATGATATTCAAGCTTGTTTGTTCTTCCCCGAAGTAAACATGATAAAAATGAGGATGGATATAAGGACCATAGAGAATAAGTGCTACAGTGTATAAAAACCAAAAGATGAGAACACTATGATGTGATGAATTCGTTGGTATTCCATATTATAGTTGATAGATTGATGTGTTTCTGAGCAATTGAAATTACCTCATCTGTACATCTAATGCATTGGTTCCCTTGTTCATCAGATCGAGTTTTATTAGCACTCCTTTCACTTAAAATACCGAACACCATCAGTAAGAAATGTTCAGCGGTTCTGCCTAGCAAACAAGTCCAACTGAAGGACAACACTTCAGAAGAACCAAGAAACCAAGGCCTGTGCAATAGAAAAATTATTGCACCAACTTCGCAATTCATGTAGAACAAACTTCTCTGGCAAGCTTTACTGCATAAAAAATGGCAATATTTTGATTATAAGGAGAAATGGCCAATACAATCCAATGGGGATAAAAATTCAAAATGATCCATAAACATACAATTTAGATGGCCATGAAGCAGATAAAAGGATAGCACATGTTTTATCACTCAATGCCTCTGGCTCTTCAACTCTGGTCATGCTAGCACTCACCAATGCTGAGAAGTGCCAAGAAGATGCAGTAAGTTCCCAATCTGGATCTGCAGCAAATTGTTCGCCTTGCTCTGTTGCTCTTCCTCAATTTGTTTTGCAGATTTTACGGCAGAGGAGCTACAATCAATCAGCTCAATACTCTCCAGAGTGAGAATATCCCCGAATTCAGAAGGGAATTCCTGGAGT
>JAHQCQ010016497.1:0-11282 GCA_023539305.1 Ilex asprella | reverse complement strand
TTTTCTATAACCATAGATTTTGTTGTGATTTATTATAATTATTGAGCATGAAAATAATAAAAATAAATAAATTTTCAATTGTCACATTTTCTTTGCAAGAAAAAATGAGATATTGTTTGAGAAGATTGCTTTTTTGGTCCAATAGTTGGAACTCTTACATAGAGATAAAAGATAAAAATTTCAATGGATAGTTCAAGTGGTAACGATGATGAGTTGTAAATTCAATTGTCTTGAGGTAAAATTTTGACAATTTTTTGGGAACAGGTCATTAGAAATTTATCTCAGATGAATATAACTTAGTCTGATGTGGATGACTTGTCTTTGACCGAATCGATAAGGGGATTAGTTGAAGTGTATATAAGCTGATTTGGACACCCTTAATTGTTGAACTAAAAAAAAGAAAAAAGATAAAGATGGGAGAGTTGAACTTGAGGCCATGCAACTTGAAGGTCCTACAGCCCTTGTATCATGTCACATCTTCTTCCTATCCCAACTCAAAATTGGGAACCTTATTTAAGTTTTTTCCACTTCAGTAATGCTAGTGTAATGTCTCATCAATCAAGAAAAACCATGAGTGCAACATTAAATATGGGACCTTAAGGATTTCCTTAAATGCTAAGTTGGTTGTGACATTTGTGATGCAATAATCGAGTTGAACTCGAGATGAATTTCAACTAAAATTTAAATTTGACTTATTTATCTCTAGAACTAATTTTGAAAGAAATTTTGATCAAGCCGAACTCCAGGAGTTTAACTATTTGGTTCAATGTCGATTCCGAATGACTTTCAGCAAGCCAATGCATAGGTCCTCTACCAAATTTAAAGTAACAGTAGGCAGCAAGCTAATGTGAAAGTTCGATAAAAAAGTGTAGCACCTAATCTAAAAGGGAACTAGAAGTCCAAAGAGGAACAAGTAATCTAAGGTCAAAACAAACAAAATCAACCCTTGGACCATTGTTTGTGCTCTTAGACCCATAAAAGCTGTTCATATTGGACCAACAAGTAGTAATCCACTGTACCTTGACCAATTAAAAGTTAAAACGTAAGGGTCTGTTTGCTTCCAATATAAGAATTGAGTGGTATAAGATTTGATATCCATTCCATTTTCATCTTTTCGTATATTATATCCGGTCTTAAACTATTATTTCATCATTCTCCTTGTTTATTTGTCACAAATATTATCTGTGTAATACCTACTTAGAAAAGTCTGTCAAGTCAACTATTCAATATAAAAAGACAATTGTAACCTTATAATCCAAAACAATCCATACTCTTGTTTGTTTGTACAACCACCTGTGCATGAATAAAACCAAAAAAATGTTTATTTTATTATTATTATTTTTTGGTTCCACGTGGTGTGCATGTCTTGTTGAACCTGTCTCCCATGTAACACACACACACACACAATACACACAGACAAACATATCCTACAAAAAAAAAATTCCAACAACAATTAACACATTTCAACTGAAACCACAACTAAAAACATAAATACTCCCAAAAAATAAACCATAATTTCACTTAATTACTCAAAACCATATACTCAAAAACTTTATAGTAAGCAAATACCAGAGGTCGACATAGACTCTCCTATGAACTTACCTGTTTGCCATTTGCAGAAAAAGGGGTTCAGTAGCGTCAAGATCTGTTTAAGGAGATACTAGCATGAAGTTCTGCCAAAGGATATACCAACGTTCATAGTGGCTAAAGAGATACAAGCTGTCAGAGTGGCTAGGGTTCCGACATCGAGGCAAGTGGCTAGGGTTTCACCATGGGTAGGGTTTGATCATCGTTGAGGGAGGCGACTGATGGTTCAGCGTCTTGAGGGAAGTGAACAATGGTTTCATTGAGTGGGTAGAGTTTGTTGGTAAAAAGCTGGCTTTTATATGGGGCATTGTACATGAGGGCATTTGAGTCTTTTTAGTCTATTATACCTCCATTACATTTATACCGAGAATATTATACCACTGGGTAGGTGGTGTTGCTTAGCACTATATACAAGGCATAAGAGTTAATGTTCACACCGGATCAGTACTATGACCCGAAAAATAATACTGAGTAAAAAATGTCACACAAACAAGGTATAAGATAGGCTCCACGTACTATTTTCCTTATACTACCCCCTTATACCACCCATACCCCTCAAACAAACAGGCCAAAGGAATTGTCTATGGTACCAAAAAAAAATTACTATCGTACCGATATTTATTATATTTGTAAGTATTTTTACTACTAGTGTGGTATCGAAAAAAAGTGACAAAAATAGTTACCACAATAATGGTAAAAATACCTATAAATATAATAAATCACCCATAAAAGTACTATTTTTTTTTGTATAGAAGAAAAATGGTAAAAATAATTATCACATCACTGGTAAAAATACTCATAACAATTATAAAAATACTCACAAAAGTGATAAATTTTTTTGTTAAAAATAATCCACAAAAGTTATAAAAACACCTATTAAAATAATAAATTTTGTAGATAGGATAATGAATTTTTTTTGAGTATCGTTGTCAAGTCATAATTCATTAGCCTTTTGTTTTTGGGACAACAAGGAGGTAATTAAGCATTTTATAGCACACTGTAAACAATAGTATGCTGTTCAATCTAATTTGTCGATTTAATCCATTGCTAATGTTAGATTCTCGTACAATATTGAAACCTACTATTAATCCGACAATAATAATGAATCAGTCAATTAACGAATTCTAATATAGACTCTAAGAGTCAAATCTCTAACTTCAGGATAAAAAACTTGACTAATACTCCATTAAACCTGACTTGATCTGAAATGTGTACACCCAAGTGCAGGCGGTCAAGTTGTAGTAATAATCCGGTTTGAGTCAGGAGTTAAATCCACAGGGAACTTGTTGTGTTGGTGTTTCAAAGTAATCAATAAAGGAGACTAATTGACTGTATCCTTGAGATTTTATGATTGTGAGATATGGGTGGTTTCCTGAACAGAATATTGAATTCTCTTCAAGAAAGTTTACAAGACTAATGGAAATAAAGTCACTCTTTAGTTCAAGGATCGGGACATGTATTTAATTATCCGATTTATTATAATTATGCTTAATAACTCAACTAACTCCCATGTCAACGGCGAGTTAATCGAAAGATAAAGATGGCTTGTTAAGGTCATGGTTCCGATGTCTTACAAGAAGTTTACAAACATTATTTGTACCAAGAGTTATCGCACCCACAAACAAGCAAGTATTCCTTCTTGACATCCAACCAGGGCTTTAACATTCCATTCTTTTAAATGAAGCTTGATAATGGGGATGATTAAAGGGTAGTCATGAAAATCTAGCCGGGGTACTTGCCTTGAAACGATGAGTCTTTCCATGCAAGAGTCATCCGTGTCATAGAAAGACTTTCGATTATTCAAAGTACCTTAGTTTTGCTAGATGCAATCAATCATTCAATAAGCAAGGAGATATAAACGTTAAGCATTAGAACAAAGCATCATATAACATCCGAATAATCACTACATGTCATTCACCTCTTACTAAAGAGTGAATGAGAAACTACTCACTGTTCATAGCTTTGGTAAAACTAGAAAAGTGAGTGATGCTCATTCCTCCAAATAGAGGACTCAGCAAAGTAAAAGTACAAGTAACGAGGAGCTAATCTTCAACAAAGAATGAGTGAATCACATTCCACCCTTCACGACTTTGGTAAAGCTTTAGAAAAGTGGAAGAGTTTTACCCCTCTAAGCAAGAAGGGAGCTCAAATAATGAAAGTGCAAGAGATAATTAAAATCATGTATGTAAAAGCATAAATGTAAAGACTAGAAGTAAATAAAGACATGAATGTAAAGACTAAATGTAAATCAAGAACATAAATGTAAATAAAGGAATTACAACTATTAAACAAATATAAATGCAAGCATTAACAGAAAGAAAAGGAATGGGAACTGGAACTTCCCCACTCTCTAATAAAGAAATAATACTAAGACAATTAGAAAAACTACAAATGAGAAGTGTTGGCTACTAAGTGTTGAATGTCAAGTCCTCCTCTCCTTTTGCTCTACAAACTAAGGGTATATAGGCAAGGAGAAGGCAGGGGAGGGGGTAAAAGAATAAAGTTGGGCGTCAAAGTCAAAGTAAAAAGTCAACCACTCTGCAGGCAGTCTGTCAATATCGTTCGAACGATAAATGGCGTTCGAACGGCTTCTCTGTCTTTGCTTTCTACCGTTCAAATGTCAGATGGAATCAGTGTCTGCCAGTTATGTCAAACTACACGTGGTTCTCTGTAAAAATCTTCCTTCAAGTCTTTGTGCAAATCTCTCTCCAGGTCCTTGCATAATCTTGACTGAACTTTCCAATAATTCCAGGGGCGTTCAAACGGTGGTTGCCGTTCGAATGTGGCACTCAAGTGCCTAGGCCTTTTGACTACAAGTCTGCAACACGCCATGTCTTCAGTCGATCTGATCTTGTCCTTGCCCCAGAGGACGTTCGAACGTTAATGACCGTTCGAACGTAGTACTTGAATCTCCAAGGCCTTGGGTCTTGCCTGCAACACATATTATAATATCTGGTTTGGTTGATCATGACCGTTCGAACGGTATTTAACGTTCGAACGTTGCTTCATTATTCCAAGCTTCTACAATTTGTTCCTTAAAATGTTGTAATTGCCTGTAAAGGTACTTTTGGTGCCTTTGAACCCTTGTTCACTTTAAGACCTGAAACATCATCACTTAAACTCCACCAAAACACAATTAGTCCAAAACATGGCATAAGAATATGTTATATTTGAGTATTAATCAAAACCACCCTAGTCGGGGTCTAACATTGTTGTTAAAAAAGAGAAAAGAAAACAGATTTCATGGTTGAAAGTTGACTAACCTCTAGGTGTAGATCTTTGGACCATTTGCAGCTGGGAACTCATATTTTTTTTGCTTGAAGAAAAAAGTGGTCAGGGAAGATCAGACATGACAACTCGCAAGATGCTACATTGAAGTTCACACTTGTTGTAAAATGTTTAGTTTGAGTTATAATTATTGATTTGGAATGGCTGTTTGTTGTAAAATGTTTAGTTTGAATTATAGTTATTGATTTGGAATGGTTGAGTCTATCACCACAATATCATCGAGGATAAATTGGGCATTCAACCTCTTTAACGGTATCTAATTCACATAAAATACTAACGTAAGTGAATTAAAATCGTGACCACTGAAAAAAGGTGAGACTTTCACCTTCTACTAAAGTCAGCTAAGTTATCACCTCGATGGTGTTGGGAAACTTAAAATATGAACAAAGAATTTTAGCAATACAAATGGAACATTGTGGCTCCATGTCACTTAAATTTGGTTGACACTCAATTTTCATGCGTTGTTGCTTAACACTCAATTTTCAGGCGTCTTTATTAACAATTTGAAAAAAAAAATGAATAGTAAATGTGCATTATATTTATTGTTACACTTTCAGATTGTAGGTATGAAATTCGTCGTTTGCCTCCCTTTCACAGGATTATCTTGTTTTGGTCTCGTGAGATTTCGAATTGAGAAAATGTTTTAGATGTTGGTGTTGTTATTTTCGTTATGATTAGGGGTGTTCAAATTTTCGATTGACAGCAAGTTCCTACCCTACTCGACCCGACCCTATCTTATCCTAAAAATTGACTAGCCGCAAAAAATCGGGTAGGAATGCGGAAGAGTTTTTGTTCTTCTTTTTCGCATTCCTACCCTACCCTACCCGCATTAATTTTGTATTTCATATTGTTTAAACTTAAATTAATTGTTATTATATTTATGGAACAATTATGGTGGATTGATGTTCATACTTTCTTGTGTTTTATTGTAATTATTGTTGTAGTTATTTTTTATTTTAATGTTATTGATTTATGGTGTTGTTAAATTGGTGGATGTTATTTAATTAAATTGTTAAAATGATCTTAAAATTAATAGTTACAAAAGTATTTATCCGACTTCCTACCTGCCTTTCTATCCGATTAATCGGGTAGGAAGGTGAGTAGGAATACTAAAACTGTCGGGTACGGTAGGCCAAGAAAAAACTCTTGCGCAAAGTATCGAGTAGGAATGCGGAAGAACATATTTCTTACCCGTAGGGTAGGGTGAACACCCCTAATTATGATAGTGAAATTATTTTTGAAAACAAAAAGAAGAAATATTTGTTTATTATACTAGTGATACATTTTCAAGAAAATACTCGAATATAAAAGTGATAATACATTAACTGATTAACATGGTAACGTGATCACATCGTTCAATAATACATTAACAATAACAAATTTCAAGGGATAGTTAGTAACAAAGACAAATTATAAACTCAAATGTTTTGAATTTGAATCTTGGTAACATCTTGAAGTCAAATCATGAGAAATTTATCTATTATGAATACCCTAGTTTCTACTTTTGACTAGACCGGAGAGAAAATTAGTCAAGGTATTCGTAAGTTGGTCCAAACACCTTTGATTGTTGAATAAAAAAAATAAATAATAATAATAATAAACTAACAAAAGATCAATGAATCCTATATAATCCAGTAGTTATTCCAATCATGTCATCAATAATATTATTCGGACCTAATTTGATAATTTAATTTATCATAATCATTGAATTGATACTTAGCTCAAATGAATATTAAGACTCATTGTCAATCTAATAGTTATGAGTGACTAGGTCAATAAATTAGTTCTAAATAAACATTACTCTTATGTGATACATAATAACTAGTAATAACTCGTGCCTGAAAATAGGGGTGTTCACTCTATCCTACGGGTAAAAAATATAGCTGTTCATCTTCTTACCTGATATTTTGCAAAAAAAAAAATTTGTCTACCCTACTCGATCAAGTGTAGCATTCTTATCTGATTTTCGTCAAAATTAACCGGGTTGGAAGTCAGGTGAATACGTTTTGTAGTTATTAATTTTTAGATCATTTTAACAATTCAATTAAGTAACATATACAGATTTAACAACACAATAAATCAATAACATTAAAATCTAAAATAATTACAATAAAACACAAGAAAATCCAATACATAAACATCAATCTATCATAACTGTTTCACAAATACAATAATAACTATTTTAGATTTAAACTATATGAAACACATAAAAAATCAGAACTACTCTAATATATATGCGCTAGTAGGGCATGGTAAGAATATGAAAATTTGATGGGTATTTCGCATTCCTATCTGATTTTTTTGATTAACCGACCAATAGGGTTTAGGGTCGGGTAAGGTAGGAAATTACAGATAATCGAAAATTTGAACGCCCTTACCTAAAGATACGATTGAATATAAAATTTGAGCGTTCAAAAAATTGATCTCATTATATGAACTAACAATGTTTTTTTTCTACTATCTATTATTTTTTAAAAATCGATCCCATCCCATATATTTAATTATATAATTTTAAATTAATTCTATCTATTATTTTTTTAAAAAAAGATAAAATTTTCTCAAAATAAACGATCTCAACAAAATATCAACATGTGTTAGACTCTATGAATCATATCTAAAATAAAAATTATATTTAGTCAAAAATTAAATAATTTAACTTGTCATAAGGAATGGGAAATATGACAGAAATTGAGTGAGAAAAATATATGAAGAGAAGATTCAAACTCTTTGCTCTCCCTTATTATATAAATCGATGAGAATTTGGCCTTTTTTTTTGGTCATTGATGGGAATTTGGCCTTGATTAGCTTAAAAATGTATAAGTTAAGTGAGATTTTCAAGTTTTGAGAAAACAAAAAAAAATAAGATGGTGATTATTTTAAGCCATTGAATTAATTGAATCTTAGCCATTATTGTGCTAAGCTAAGTTAAGAAATTTAAAATGAGTCATATTTTATTATATCGATTACTTATGTTAACTACATCTTTGAACTTCAAATCTTCATCCCTTATTTCTTAAATTTGTAAAAAAATCTTATGTAACACCTTTCTATTAATGAGTTTGTTATTTACCCTTATTAATAATAATAATATCCTAAATTCATGATTTTTTGTTGATTTTAATTATGTAAACTATTACTCAGGATTCGTTTGTTTAGAGGGAGAATGATAGAAAATACAAGAAAAAAAAGTTTTTAAAATTTTCATGTGTTTGGTTACATGAAAAAGAAAATGATGGAAAAAATAAATTTCCTTCATGCTTGAATTTTCTCACAAATAACTAACTTTTTTTCTTGTAAAAAACACAAAGAAATGTAAGAAAGTTGTGATCTATAACTAACTTCCTGTTTTACCCTTATTTTTCTTAAAATATTTTATTGGTAATTAATTCTAAAAAAATTTGGTATGAATTTGATTAATCATATAATTTGACGCAAAGACCTTTGTATTGATAATTGTCTTAAAATTAAGTTACGAGCCATTTTTTTTTAAAAAAAATTAACTTTCAATTATAATTATATATATATTTTTCTTTTTTAGACCGATTTAATACATTTAAGGGTAGTTTAGACAATTGTAAAAAAAATCTTATAACTTTTTTTTATTTCAAATAATAGTATGAATTTTTTAAAAAACTTTCCGATAATTTTTTCATTCTAACCAAATACATGTATGAAAATATATTTTCTATCATTTTCTTTTCTTTTACTTCACTTTCTATCATTTTCACTTTTCATCATTTTTATTTCCTAACCAAACGAACCCTTAGTGTATTTTTATTGGTCAATTTTTCAATCCTAATTTATGTATAACAAAGATTACTCCTAAAGTTTGGCAAGTACCTCTGTCCTCCTAATTATATATAGATAGATTAGAATTATTGTTTAAGTTTAACTAATTGCCCCTAATCTTGCACTACGTTCATTCTTCCCCCAAGATATTTTCTTTAATTGATTAATAAATTTTTATGGTTGGAGTTCGAATTACTATTAACCCACATAACTAATATTTTGGCTATGGGGTTACTCGTCCTAAGCACAATTACCGTAAATTTTATTCTAGGATTAAAATTTTATTTCGACATATTATTTTGGTTACCTTGAAAAATGGAATCATTTCAATCCGTTTCGAAAATATAATAGAAATGCATTAAAAAATTGAGCATTATTTTTTAAAAAACATTGGTCGAAATATACCAAAACATCCATTAAACACCTTGAAATATTCTGAAATAATTACGTGAATATATCGAAACAAAATACCAAGAAGAATTAGAATTTCAGTTACACCACTAATATCTTTTTGTTTTTTTTTAATAAAAATATTTCAGTTGCTTCAAATGAAATTTTAATATTTGATTTTATATCAATTGCCCTAGTATGGTTTATAGCTAGTGTGATATAATTTTTTTTTGTTGTTTTTTGTTCAACCGTTAGAAATATTCGGGTCAGTTTATGCGTAGATCGACTTTTTCACTTCTCAGTTCGATCAAAAGCAAACCATCCATGCTGTGACTAGGATATTCACGAGGGATTAATCCCTATTGGCTTGGTCCTAAGGAGTTGTCAATATTTGAACTCAAGACGTCTGAGTTTACAGTTCGTTCATGTTATCACTTAAACTATCTCTTGAATTTTACAACTCGTTCTTGTTACCCCTTCAATTATACCCCTTAGTGAACACCGATATTATTGAGACATAAGGAATTGTGACTAATAAATTCTTAGTGAAATATATTTAATAATAGAATTTATTGTGACATTGAATGCATTTTCCTATCGATCTATTTGTCATCATGTATTATATTTTTAAATTATATCCCGATAAAATTGCTGATAATTGAATATTTAATCCTTACATTTCTATGACTGACCTACCTTTACCATGTCCATAAGTCTAGAATAATAATTGAGAGCATGAGGAAAATCATATAACCAAAACAGCTCACCAACCCCCCACATTTCTACTCGACAATTCAAATTGGTAACCTCCACAAATTATCAACTTACCCATTAAAATATCTCCAAGAACAAAAGCAACAATTGCTCTAAAAGACAAAATTACCCTCAATTAACTCCCCTAGAAAAACCCCAGAGGATGGATCAATGTGGGGGGCATAATAGTCTTCACACTGCCTCTTCTCTTTGAAACAGAGGTCACCCACTAAAGCATTAATTATGGAAGACAAAAAAAATGAACGGACCCCACAAAATGGGCCACATGACCGTTGGCAACAGCTGTATGGCACCAAAAAGCCAAAGCCACCCTGTCAAAACAAACGGGCAGCCCTTTAAAAAAATGAACGTAAAGCAAAAGCTCCCAAAAAAGCCTCATGTGGTTGAACCAACGGTCTCTTCGGGTAGCCTGCCCGTGACCACCATTATATATCTTACCCACTCCTCATTCCCTTTGGTCTCTGTCTTCATTCTTGCCTTCACAGTCATCTCACTCTCTCTCTCTCTCTCTTACTTTTTATAATCTCTGCAACAAAAAGCTCAAAAAACTCTTTGACAATGGAGGCCATGAAGATGAAGCTTTTCGTTGCTGTTGTGATGATGGTGATGGCACTTTCAGCAGTGCAAAAAGTGGCTGCAGCTGAGGCTCCAGCACCAAGCCCTACCTCAGATGCCACCATTTTTGTACCTACCCTTTTGGCTTCTCTCTCTGCCATGGCCTTTGGACTTCTCTTCTGATCATATGGTGTTTTCTTCTCTGGTTCATGAGGCCTTGACCATGGTGGGCCAGTAGGTTGAGGGGTGGAGGAAGATAGAAGGGTTTTATGATTCCTTTGGTTGGGTGTTCATTTTTTATTTTGTTATTTATTTGAATATTGTTTTCTTGGACATATTCATATGTTGCTGGTATTATTTTTGGGATATATAAAATTCTTGGGATTTGTTTAATTATAAAAATGTGATTTATACATCTTTTGTTCTGTTTTTTTTTGTTTATATTTTTTATGGATTATTTGGTTGCAGTATTAGGGGTGCAACTCAGGCTAGTTGGGTGGGTTAGGCAATTAAAGTATATAATATTTAACCATAATTCTAATCCTAATCCTAATCCTATCTTGAGTTGAAAAACTCAACTCGAACACTACCCGAGTTTAATTCGGGCGGGTTCGAATTAAATTCGGTTTCAATGCAAGAGAGACAAAAAAAGAAAGAATAATTACAAATTTATAAAATAATTTATATATTTCATTCATAACCTGCTTTTATACCAAAAAATTAGTGCTCTTTCAAAAAAGCAAAAAAGCATAATCTCAGAAAAACATAAAAATTAGATCAATAAAAACATTAAATTTAAAACATCACACTGTCATTACTAATTACGCATAACAGAATAGTAAACAACAAGATATAAAGACGATGGAGTAAAAAAGTAAAATATATATATATATATATAT
>JAHQCQ010016496.1:0-11283 GCA_023539305.1 Ilex asprella | reverse complement strand
ACAACAAATTTGATATAATTTGAAAAAAGAGGTAAACTTTAAGAAATGAATTTCCGAGGACCATGAGAACACCTTGTCTTCCTGATATTAGAATCCAGCCCATTATAATAATATTATTTTTGATATGAAACGACAACAAATTTTATTTAAAAAACTATGAATTCTCTCCTTGTAAATGAGAGGATACCAAAAATCATGACAAACATTCCTCCAACACTCATACCCATACAATTAGCAGCATACTTAGCCAAAACATTAGCCACAAAATCCAACCCATTATCTTGAATCCCATGCTTTTAATCATAGAATGCTATAAACTATTGATCTTAATGGGGAATCTTTGTAATTCTTTACTAAAGAAGGAGGTATTTCTAATTTTTAGGTTATTCAAAGGAATACCACCCTTTGTTTTAGATCTAGATTTCACTTCCCAACTTATCAAATGATCTATCATGCCAAATTTACTACCTTCCCATAGAAATCCTCTCATAATTTTTTCAACCCTTTTCACCACTTTCGAAGGCATTCTAAGAAGAGTTTTGTAGTATATGAGAATGCTGCCAAGCACAAAATGAATCAAGATAAATCTGCCTCCTAGACAAAAATGTTTTTTTTTTTTTCCATCCATCATGACTCTTTCCAATATTTTAAACCATCAACTTGCAAAAACTTAAAGAGTCTAGATTCCCTTCTAAAGGTAACTCTTAGTGGGCAATTTTGGGAATCAATATGTTCAGAATAAGTTACTCAGAATGGAAAAGGCTTTAGGGTGGTCCATTTCAGAATGGCCTATGCATTATTTATGGTGTGTTTTGATAGGGTGGATGGAAAAATGGAAGGATGGAAAGTGAGAGTGATACACTTTCTATCATTCAAGAGAGAAACTTTTCTTTCTCTCCTTTGTAGTTGGCAGGATGAGAGATGAAAAGTAGAAAAAATTAATTTTTTTACATATAGTAGTATAGAAAAGTGGAAGAATGAAGAAAATATAAATGCATATTTTACTATTATATCTGTATATGAAATTAATATGCACATAATATGTAATAAATAAATGTGATATATACATATATTAAAAGATGTAAAGGTAAACAACATTTATTTAATACATATAATTAACTTTTCATCCACTTTCCACCCAAATTTGGCGGTATTGATTTTGGTGTGTTGGATGGATGGCTAATCAATCCATTTTTTCCATCATTTTCTTTTTTCCTTCCTTACAAAACATTATATTTTATCTATCTTTTCAACTTTTTATTCTTCTATTTTTTCATCATACCAAACAAAACATTAGATTAGTTTACTGTAAGGCTCGACACCAACTCAAAACATTTTAAAATTGGCTAGTTGAATTAACATTCCATTCATCTCCCTGGAAAAGAATATTGTGTCATCTACAAATTGTAAATGGGTTACCTCCACTCATTCATTCCCACTCCTAAAACCCCCAATGACTTGCTCTACAACTCGCAATATCCATCATTCTACTCTAAACTTCGACCAATAAAATAAGGAGGAAAGGTCAGTGATGGTTTACCTACCTAAGACCTCTAGTTACTTTGAAGTAACCTTTTGAAGCCACATTAACTATAACTAAGAAATTCACTGATCTCAAGGATCCCATAATTGACATCTTCTGTCTCAAACCAAAACCTTTCCTTTTCATTACATTATCCAAGAATTCTCAATCTACAATAGCTCATGCCTTTTTAAGGTCCATTTTGAAAACAAGGCCCTCCTTCCTTTTCTCCTTGTACTCCTCAACAATCAAATTTTTCACAAGCTCCACATCCAAGATTCGCCTCCTCTAAAAAAGCACCTTGGGAACCTGAGATAGTTTTGTGCATTACTTGTCGAATTCTCCTAGAAAGGACTTTGGCGTTAGATAGACTAGTAACTAATCTGATGGGCCTAAAGTCCTCAGCCTGTGAAGACCGCTCCTTCTTGGGTATAATACAACTAAAGTCAGTGTTTGTCTAAGAATTAACCCTCTACATATTCTTCAAAGAGTGTCATTAAATTCCCGTTTATAACCTCCCTTCATTTTTGGAAGACAATCATATAATAAATCCGTATGCATATGGGAACTTGTCTCCACTGAACTTAAACACTACTGCATGAACTCTTCTTCTTTTTAAGGTCTTTCAAGCCAAATATTCTTGCTCTCATGGTTAGGATACCGTTCAGTTTCTGCAATATTATGTCTTTACTTATTCTTAGCAGAACAATTCATTGAAATAGTTCACTATTGCACTAGTAATGACGCACTCACTCTCAATCACAACCCCTGACTCATTCTCTAACCTAGTGATCAATTTCTTCTTTAGTCTACCATTTGGAATTCAGTGAAATAGCAGCTCTAATTTTTCCTTTTGTCTCAATTACTTTCCCTCTTAAAAAGGACACAGTCCAACTTACTTCTAAGATCACACCTTTCTCTTTAAAATGTCCACTATACCACTTGATGCTTTCAAAGAGACAATTTTCTCAATTCTTTTCAAAGTACTTTTCTACTCCAATTGAATTTCACTAAACACACTTTCATTTGACTCTTTCAATTGCCGCTTTATTAGTTTCAACTTCTTCACAAACTTAAATCCTTCTATCCCTCCACTACTGCCTTTGCCCGCCATTTTTTAAATTGACTAGCAATGAGTGATGATCAAGCCATATATTCTCAGATATGACTGGCATCGGAAACCCATTTTAAAGTGGAAGTATCAAGAGACAAGAGGAACGATAGGGAATGACCCAAATGAAAATCTCTTACCTCATAGTGTGGAAAAGCTCTTCCCAAACCAAAAGAAAATGCTAATGCATCCGGTTTGTTGCAAATCAAATTTTCTTGTAAAATTAGCATTCAACAAAGGGGGTCAACTAAAAGGCATTGATTCAAGGAAGAAGTTGGCAATTGCTCTGAAAAACTTGCGTGACGATATTATTCATTAAAGATGAAGTCAGCTCTTTGTAGTCCCTTTCTTCAAAAAAATTCTTCGAATTTGTTGCAGGAATTGATGCACCCACCAACCCTTGCACTTGGAAAACTTTCAAGTCTTTGCGGGGCTCTATTTTATCCTTTTCCACCATTTCCTCCAAATCTTCGTGGAAATGGAATATCCAAATGCAGGGAAAAATCACTATAAAAGATTTAGCATTCTTCAAATAAACTATTAAGAAAGCTGGAAAGTCTTTGATCAGGAAGGTGATTGCTGGCCTAGCTGCTAGAGGCTCCTGGGGGTGGTGCTAGAGACGTAGCATTGAGTCACGCCTTCAGGGGGGTTGGGAAGTAAGGAGCAAGTGAGGGATGTTCTACGTTGTATAGCAGATATATTGGTCCCAAAAAGAAGGCTTTTAGGACAAGCATCACTTAATCCAGTTCATGAACAACCCATCAGGACATTGTAAGGCAAATAAGGCCGTTATACAAAAAATTTAACCATAGAAAACAACAAATTTAACCTTAACAATTAACAACAGGGTAAACCAACCAGAACTAGAGAGTTGAATAAGCCTAAAAGAGGCTGGATTGGTGCTAAAACTCACAACACTTGCACTAAAACGGTTGAAAATTCCAAAATCGACAGTTAATCTGGCCAAAAATGATGGAACCAACACTGAATTGTTTTGGAAACCACTAAAACCAGCACCAAATTGGTTGAAAAACCACTGAGCCGACAATGAACGAACACCAAATTGGATCGAGAAACCACTAAACATACACTAAACCATGTGGAAAACATTAAACCGACATCCAACTACACCAAAAATTACTTAACCAACAATAAATCATGTTGAAAACACTAAACTAGTAGTGCATCGGGATGAAAACCGTTGAACCAACAACAAATTGGATAGAATCAGAACTAAATCGGGCTGAACATAGAGACAACATTGTTAGAGATGACTAAAACTCGATGTATTATGGGCTAACCCAACCCTAGGCGAGGTAGGTGAGTTAGGTGGTCATCTAGGGCTCCACTCGCCAAGAGTTTCAATCAAGCAAGTATTTTGGTATGATTTTAAGTTGAAACTTGAATAAATGAATATTTGGGTTACACCTATTTATATTAAATTAGCAATGCACCACGTGCGTTGCATATAAATAATTTTTGTATAAAGATGGACTCCCGTGTAAATAATTTTTGCATGTAAACTCAATTAACTCCCATGTCAAAAGCAAGTTAATCGGAAGATAAAGATGGGCTATTGATTGTAGGTAAACGTCGTTTGTTCCTAAGCTCCTAACATGAACTCTCAAATATGTATATGACTTATGTGTGTGGGTGAGTGTCACTCTCATTTAGATTCATGCAAGAGATAGGGTAACAAAATGGTGGAAATAAAATGAAAAAAATGTGCGAAATATGAAATGTGAACAAAAGTGCTCCCCAATCGCAAGGAGTCTTTTGTATGTTAGTGTTTTACTTAGAAAAGTATTCTAAGGTCGTCTCCTCAGGGAAGGAAAGTTCAAGTTGTGTGAATGTGATTTTGTCAAAAAGGGAAAATGTAAAATCTTTGTTTGAGTTTTGTGGTTGAAGTTTTGAGAATGAAAATGAAATAAAAATAAGTGTTAGCTAATCCAAAAGGTTCACTCCAATGAGAATGTGCAATCAACTCGAAGCCTTCTTCCAATGATGCATAGATGAACGATTGATTCATGGGAAGCTCGGAGCAAATAGAAATGAGGATCTAAGTATAAACCGTGACAAGTCTACGGAATATCAAATACTTACAACCAAATGCAGGTGAGGATCCAAGCATATCCCGTGACAAATGCCTACGGGATATCAAATACTCACCACCATGTCCACACTCAACCTAGTCAAATCGAACCACCGTACACCGAGTGGAAGAAAGAAGAAGAGTTGAAATGAAAATCCCAAGAGGAGGTCTCCCTTGGATTAGCCAACTTAAAGCTAGCTACTCATAATAAAGGACAAGACATTAATGAAAATGAAACACATTGTAGAGAAATGAAGATTTATACTAAGTTAATGCAAGAAACATAAACTATGAAGAGAGATATACAATACCCATTTTAAACTTGAAATGAAGAAAACATGAACAACAATGGTGAAATCTAAAACATGTAACTAAACTTGCAATATACTTGAAAGGAATGGGATTAAAGACAATAAAGTAAGCTTACAAGAGTCTTACATTAGAATACAAGTGAAAAGATGGAATAAAATGCAAAAACATAAATTTCTCACACTATGACACTATTCATCATCTTCTTCCTTGGGAGCTTTCTAAGCTTATGTAGCCACACACAAAATGGTTATGTAATGCTGAATATAATGGAGTGTATGTCTTCAATTTTCGTGCATGGTGGTCCCTAGCATGTGTGTGCAAGCCTCCCATCAATGGGAGGTTGGATTAATGTGTTACACAGGCTAGCACAAGCTACCCAACAACTCCCCTAGCAGTCCACTTTCTCTCCCATCTTCATTAATGCAATGGCCTTTAAAGTCTTCAAATTGTGTAAGAGAGGCATGAAAATGTGTAAGAAAATGTTAGGAGTAAGTGGGAGAAGTGTAGGTGTGACCCCCAAGCAAGTGAGTTGAGTTGTAGGAGGTTCAGGGAAGCTTTAGGGGCATACTGGTACTGCGTACCGGTACTTCGAAGCTTTTGGGGTCGGGCGTACCGGTACTATTTTTCTGCTCTGGACCACTTTTTGTAGAATCGGCATAACCTTTGATTCAGCAGTTGGATTGAGCTGAAATTTTGACACAATACAGAAGACATCCAGATCTACAACGTTAAAGTTTTTCACTTTTTCAGATTCGAAGTGGATCATGGTCAAAATAGAGGAAAACTAAGGCTCTACTTCCAAATAATGTGGCAGCTGGTGCCTTTGTTCCAAAACACCAATACCTCCTTGATTTCTTCACTTTTAAGCCTCCAAATCTTCATGTATTGTGTCCATGCCTTCACCACACATCCATCATAGTTGCAAGGTCCTAAAATCAATCATTTAAGTTATAAATACATGCAACATCGAAAATTCAAAATTATTCATAAAATCGGCTAACTCTGAGTACTTGATACAAAAGTTGAGTTAATAATGCATGTAATGAGGGCGTCAAATTTGCAATATTTTGTGCTCATCAACTATGAGAATTAAGGCCATGATTCTGATATCTTTTTAGAAGTTTACAAGAATTGTCTGTGCTGAGACTTAACCCGTCTATAAACAAAGCAAGCGTTTCTGCACGACAACCAACCATGGTTTTAATATCCCATTCTTTAATTGAAGCACAATAATGGAGATGATTAAAGGGTAGTCATGAAGATCTAGCCTGGATACTTGTCTTGAAACGAAGAGTCTTTCTATGTAGGAGCCATCCGTGTCATTGAAAGACTCTCGATTATACAAAGTATCTTAGCTTTGCTAGATGCAATCAATCATACACTAAACAAGGGAATAAACATTAAGCATTAGAAAAGTGCATAAATATAATTCTCGAATAATTTATACATACCCCTCACCTCTTACTAAAGAGTGAATGAGAAACTATTCACTCTTCATAGCTTTGGTAAAACAAGAAAAGTGAGTGATGCTCATCCCTCTAAGTAGAGGGCTTCACAAAATAAAAGAACAATAAACAAGGAGCCAATCTTCAACAAAGAATGTGTGAATCACATTCCACCCTTCACGTCTTTGGTAAAACTCTAGAAAAGTGGAAGAGTTTCACTCCTCTAAGAGAGAAGGAAGCTCAAGCAATGAAAGTAAATGACATTAGCAAAGAAATGTATATAATAGCCTGTATGTAAAGATCAAACATAAATGGAGAAATGAACTTCTAAATAAACTCAAATGTAAACATGAATGTAAAGACTAAAAGTAAATAGAGGAACTAAAACTCTTAAGCAAATGTGAACTTGAATGTAAGAAATGAGTGGGAGTTCTAAAAAATTGGGTGTATTTATAGGCAAGGAGAAGGCAAGGGGGGGGGGTTGAAGAAATAGTGCTTGTCATCTAAGTCAAAATAAAAATTCAACCACTCTGCATGCATTCTGTCAAGGACGTTCGAACGTTAGTTGGCGTTCGAACGTCATTACTACTTTTGCTTTATAGGCGTTTGAACGCCAGCTATAATCTGTCCTTATTACTCAGATGTCACATGGCCTATATTCCTCTGGGAAAATCTCCTTCCACACTCCATTCAGAACTTGTTATTAATTTGCTGCAACACACCATGTCTTCAATCTGATCTTGTCAGTGATTCAGTGGACGTTTGAACGTGAGTTGGCGTTCGAACGTTGGTTCTTTGTTACTCTGAGCTTTGGTTCTTGGCTTCAACACATTCTGTCTCAGCTAGCCTGGTTCTCATGAGCATTCGAACGTTAGTTAGCGTTCAAACGTCACTTCTTTGTTCCAAGCTTTTTCAATTTGTTCCCTAATGTGTTGGTATTGCTTTCAAATATATTTTTTGTTGCCCTTTTTTCTTCACTTTAAAACCTGAAATGTCATCATTTAAACTCCATCAAAGTATAATTAGTCCAAAAAGGGCATAATACTATGCTATATTTGAGTACTAATCACACCCCAACCTAAATATTGTTAGTCCCTAGTAATACAACAATTCAATGTAAACCTATTTCTAAGGCCTTTTTCATAGGTCATCCGATTGCATTTAACACGTAACAAGCCGTTAAACCATTAGGTTCACCCAAATAGATGAGTGTTGTCTCGTGAGGGTTTCTAGTGAAGCTACCCACAAACTTCGGTCAAACAAATGTGTATGTGAGGTGACTAAAAATGAATTAGCAACATGGTCATTTGAGACACTCAACCCTCAATCGTGACTTATCACCTACATTTCTTTTCCATTGATACTTTTTCTATGCAAAAATTAGCACTTGTCACCTTAGCATTTGGAATTCCCTGAGTAGTATGATGGTCATTCAAGAGACAAGAATTGGTGTATAACAAGCATTCCAATGTACCACCCTCCATGGGTAGCTTTGATTTCACAAACTTTTCTCGGAATGCTCTCAGTAAAACAAAGAGCTCCGATTATAGCGACTAATCTCTCACAGGGCATGAGATTAGAAGATGACCAATCGAAAAAATCTCATGCATAATTAGTACCAGAGTAAAGTTTTGAAGAAAAAAGACTTTACCTTGACATAATCTCATGGAAGAATATTGATGCAATTAAAGAAATGCTATTTAACATACCCCAACTTCTGATTGACAACACACAGATGTACCATACTTGAGATCAATTAGGGCTTTGAATAGGTTGTAATGTGGTCAGAGGTCAATGACTAACTGATAGATAGAATTGTTTACTGTCCCGTAACCCCTAAATACTATCCCTCAATGTATGTGTGATGTATGTTCGAATAGGGAGGGAGTGTCATGCTCCCTTGAGACAGTGTCAAAAGAAAGGGCAAGAGGAAAGAAAGGTGAGATGATGTAAATATGATGTATGAATGCACAAAAATGCTCCCCAATCGCAAGGAGACTTTCGCGTGTCGATGTTTTACTTGAAAAAGTATTCCAAGGTTGTTTCCAAGGGGAAGAAAGTAAACCAAAGTGAAAGTGGTTGTGAATCAAAGAAGGTGTAAAAATCTTTGTAGTTGAAAGTTGTTTGGTGGAGTGTGTTTTGGGAAAATGCAATGAGAAACAAATGTTGGCAAACCCAAGAAGTCACTCCAATGGGAATACCGTTGCATGAATGAACGATTGATTCGGGGGAAGTTAGGGACAAGGTTGGTGAGTATTTAAGCATAAACCGTGGCTAAGCCTACGGGTTATCAAAGACTCACCAACTTATCCACTCTCTACCCCTTCAAACCGAACCATTGGACTCATAAGGGAAGGGAGAGAATGAGTTGAAATTATGTTCCCAAGTGGAGATTTCCCTTGGTTTTGCCAACTTTAAGATTTATCTACTCATGTTTGAAATGAAAATGACAATGGAATGATGGAGCTTTGCAAAGATATGAAGTTCTAAAGCTATAAGTGCAAGAAATCATAAGGTAAAAGTGAAGGAATTTAATACACATTTTAAGCTAAGACAATGAGAGACTTTGATGCATTAATGGTAGAAACTTATAGAGCGTATTAAACTAGCAATGACTTGAAATAGAACAACATTAATTGCATTAAATGATGTTTTACAAGTTCTTACAGGGGGATCCAAGACAATGCATTGAAGAAAACATCAAAATCCCAAATTTTCACACTAAAAACACTATTTATTATCTTCTACCTAGCTTTCTCTTCTCTCTATCTCTATCCCATCTCTATTTTTTGAACTATGGAGAGTCTTTTTCTTAAAAAATGTGCCCTCTTAGGTCTGGGGTAGCTTGGGGAGGTCATCTCTATCCATAGGTTGCAGGTGGAGTGGGTTGGACAAGGGTGTGCCAAGCTTGTCTGCACACCCAACTCTTCTTCACTTCTCTCTCTTCATTTATCACCAAAGATCCAAACTTTCAATCAAAGGTGTGAATGAGATGAATAGTATTGTGGGCATGTCAAGGGAGCTGGGGAGATCTGATAGTGGGATCCTCAAAGCGACAGAGCTTGAGATGTAGAGATTTGGGAAAAATTCGGCAAACAGTACTGGTACCTCGAACTCCAGTAGCCTTTGAGTACCGGTACGATTTATGTTGTTTTTGCTTTTTCTGCAACCCTTAATTTTTCCTCTAGTCATTCTTTCATCCCCTTTTGTCTCAATCCTTGTTGAAGTGCTTTAAGGAGTCTTATTTAACACCTTTTAACTGCAAACACCAAATGTGATCATTAATAACTCGACGTATGTAACTCCCATCATTAACATCGTAAAAATAGTTAATCATCGGATGGTTAGCACATAGAATTATAAAATATTTTGTGCTAATCACACCCCCCAACTTAAGTGTTGCTAGTCCCTTAGCAACAAGTTATTTCTAGTATGAGACAAAACATCATAACGCACACTCAATCCATTTAAACATCCATTCAACCAAACAATTTAAAAGTAAAAATCATAATGCAATTTACAACATAAACATGAACAAGATTTATCAAACCTTGGTTTTCCATTAATGAGTCATGAAGTTGGAGTACATAGAGTAGGACATCAAAACACAACAAAATAGGCTACAACCTTTTACCAACGACATCCTACCTTGTCCAAAAAGAAACGAAAAGAAAACACAAAAACACAACCCAAGTACACCCTATTCTTCATCACCATCATCCCCCTCATCATCCACTACTCTTGAAGTAGAAGGACCAGAAGTAGAAGTGGCACCAACTGAAGTAGAGGGTCCACTGGGGATGGGCCTTCCAGGGAAAGTATGCATGAATAGCTCTTTCATCGTGACCATCATCCCCTACATTGATCCCCCCAATGTATCAAGACGCTGGTCCGTCGAACGTGCTAGAATAGATGTGAATGGCCTAGTGGGAGCAGTTGGTAGTAGGTCATCAAAGTCAGCCTCCAACTGAGCTCAGTCTGCTCGACTCATTGCTTTCCTCTTTTTACTACTAGCCTTGCCAATATCTCTTGTCTCAGGGGGTGATCTTGATAAACGCGTAAGCCTTCACTATAAAGTGCTTGCGCATCCGGGTTACCAGACTCTTGTATGGCCAGTTGGTCATTGGCTTCACAGTTGCAGCAAAATCCTTCATAACTTCCCAGATAAATAGGGAAAAGTCAACCGTGTTGCCTGACACAATAACATTGAGAAGGGCTAACTTCTCCATATTTGGTTTCTTTTCTACAGCTCTCGGAAGAAGATTATAATGGAGAAGTTTATCCAGGAGCCCATACACGTGCTTTAATCCCCCACTGTGCACAGTTCCCCTGAATTTTGCAGGGTTTTCATACATTATAGCAACAAACTCAGCCTTGGTCTTCGCTTTATCAACATTGTGAGGAAAGACAGGCTGGAAGGGTGGTGGTCTCTGATAGTCCTCTAGGAGGGTGGCAATGACACCGGGGTAACCTCGAACATCTTGCCCCGCACATTTGCTCTTAACGCCTCCCCATTTCCCACTATCACCACCCTGAGCATTTGGTAAAACTCTCTGCATAGGGATAGATTATACCCCTCAACAGGTTTAAACCAGAATCGCATCCCATGTCTTTTGACGATTTTCACTACCTCGTGTAGTGGGGTAAGCGAAATGAAATCAAGATGCTGCTCACATGTTACGCCCTTATCCTCAATCCACTGGAGTCGTGCCGTTGTCCTCGCTTTTTTCTTTGCTCTTCAGGATCCATGCTTAACCCTTCACCGCTCCTCTTGCGGCTGGTGGGTTCTTCGGGTGGAGGA